>JAVJIF010010454.1:0-150080 GCA_038442645.1 Agave tequilana | reverse complement strand
CTCGCACCATCTGATGTTTCCCGAAGCGGCAGTCTAACGCGTCAGCCCTTCATTGGGCTTAGGCATTAATGTCTTTAAATGCCAGACCGGCACCGACGGTTGGAGACTTGCGTCTTCGATGCTTCCAAAGCGATAGTCCACGTGTCGGCCCGTTATTTGGGCTTCGACATGTAATGCGAGAATTAAGGGATGGTTCTGATTAGTGAGCCATTGATTACAGGCTTTATGGGTTGCCTATAAATAGGGCTCAGCTTCTCCTTTTCAGTTCATTACTTAGACTGCTTTTTTTTTTTTTGAGAGCGAGTGCTCTGAGAGATTCCGCCTTTTCTCTTCAGGGACTTGTATCTGGGACTTGCCTCCATGGATGATGATGACCCGAGCTATCTTGCTCCTATTCAATCTCTCCAGAAGATTATCACTGTCAAGTGATTTCAAGATCAAGAAGCGTCTCCTTGAGCACCTTTATATCCGCGCCTTGATGCAGAGAGTTCAACCTTTAATGGGGGTTGCTGCGGGTACGACTTCCTGGTGTGCTGCATGAAATTTTCAGCCTTCACTGGGTTGTAGCTTTGCTATCTTCTTGACCTTCATCTGAAGTCTGGTTGGCGCGCTCACTTTTGGGAGTTGCGTCATTGAGAAAACTCTGACTCAAAATTCTTCTGGACGCGAGTACAATGGACTTTTGCACCTGGACTGCGAGCTTTACATACAGAGCTTGCATCTAAGGCTGTCAACTTAGAAGAATTTCATCCTAGGTCGAAGGTTTCAGGCCTGAATTTTGCAACCCCTGTTCGTCAAACAGGGAGACGACATTTTCGCGTCTGATTCTTTTCGCGCCTCATACCTTAGACGCGGATGCAAAACCAGACTGCGTTTGAATTCTGCGTGTATCACAGCTTTGATCGCGTCTGTTTCTGCCGTCGTAGAAATTTGGCTCACTGCGCGGGTCATTCCCTGCGTCTGAAGCTTTCAGCAATAGCTGCGTCTGTTACTTAGTTTTTCTGTTGAAGTATTCCATGCTTCAGATCTTCTAATTTTTGTTTGCTTCTTGCAGGTAGGCTTAAATCATCCTTTTTCATATTCGCTGGGCCCTTGGGAGAATATATCGGCCAGCGAGCTTGGTCGATGGTCGACCACAGGAGAAGAAGTCATGGGCCCTGACCCTCGCCAAGATCTCTTTGGATTCAATGCACCAGTCATGCTTCTTGGCATGGCATAGTCAGAGTGAGTATGGCAGGGAATATAGTGGTGGGTATGTTCTTGGATTCTCCCTTCACCTACCCCAGAAGTGACATCGATGAGAATTCCATGCTCATTGGATGACTTTCTGGTGGTGGAGATGTTCATCAACGAAGGATCATACCCCGCTGCTTCGGATGGTCAGGTGGAATCAGAGATTCAGCTGCCTTTCGACCTCAAGAAACACCATTGTTCTCGGTCAACCAGAGGCTCCTTCGATGTTTACATCATGCATTGTGGTGCAACCAGCTTCTGATCGTCACCACAGTGTTCAATCATACTTTGGCGCCCTTCCAAACATCTTGTACTTGGAATTGTGAGCAGCTTCAAGGAGTGAGTGCAACCTTTGAGAGAGAGAGGACTCCTTTATACTCCTTTATCTGTAACACTCGATCTTATTGAATAAGAGAGCGTTTTGTATCACTTTCATATGACTGGATATAAATAAAAGTGACACTTTTCTTTTTGTCTCCTATTGTCTTGAAACTTTTTTTTTTTAAGTCAGACGAATAGAAACAAAGAATCTTTGACTTGTCAAAACTATGATGATAATCTTAACGAGTCAAATTTTGTAGAGAGAGAGATCCTATTTCAGGAACTCAGCAATGTTGTCAGAGGTGTGATATTAACTTGACAGAGGTAAGATAATTTTGTGACCTGCCACTCTATAAAAGAAAGCGACAGGTGGAACTTGTACCCCCAGGGAAGATGAACCTTTATCAGAGGTTTAGGCATAACTTGATTAAGATAGCTGGGAGTTAATGAAAACACTGTTAACGGTGTAATGTTAACCTAACAATGTTTTTAAGTGGGCTTGTTATTCTGTTGACGAGAATAACAAGTGAGACTAGATTCGCGGGGGATCTAGGAAAAATTTTACCGTTAGAGGTGTGATATTAACTTAATGGGTTGAATGTAGTCTTGTCAGAAGTGTGATGTTAACTTGACAAGAATGTGAGTCAGAGGTGTGATATTAACTTGACTCAAAAGCCTTTCAGTTTTCAAACTGAAAGTGTCACTGTCATAGGTGTGATGTTTAACTTGGCAGTGAGGGTAATGCTAGAGGTGTAATTTTGAACTTGGCATTGGTCATCTCGACTTTAACAAGGAAGTCCGAGGGAAAGTCATGGCCATAAGTGTATTGTTGAACTTAGCGATGACTTGGATGCTAGAAGTGTAGTGTTAAACTTAGCATCGTTCACTTCAGCTTCGATATGGAAGTCTGAGGGAAAATGACTGTCAGAGGTTTAATATTGAATTTGGCAGCAACTTGATTACTGTTAGAAGTGTAATGTTGAACTTAACAGTAATTTGTCAGAGGTGTGATATTAACTTGACAAAAATTGATTTGCGATACGAGCAATTTGAGGGCCTTCCATTCTATTGATGAGAATTGACAAGTGAAGTTTGAAGAGCCAGAGGTGTAATGTTAACTTGGCGAATTTGAAGGCTTGCTACTCCATGTAGAGTGGACAAGTAAATTTATACTCGATAGGAGAGTTGAAAATTTTCATTACCAGAGGTATAGTGTTAACTTAGCAGTGACTGTATTTGTAGACCTACCATTCTGTGTATGAGAATTGGTAAGGGATTTTGGAGGAGAGGGTGGAGTTACATCCACTTAGAATTTTTAGCAAATCCTCAGCTATCAACGGATTTGAGGTGCCTTTACCAACTACCGTTTGAGTTGGGCTAGCCATGCTATTCCCCTCAGCATGATGAGTTGTCGAAGACTTATGTTGGGCTTAGAAGCCAACATTTTCCTCTATCCTTAGCCGTCGGAGGCGTCGGATGTTAATGAAGATGGGACCATTAGAACCCAGGATTTTTAGCAACCCTCAGCTGTCAACGGATTTGAGGTGCCTTTACCAACTACCGTTTGAGTGGGCTAGCCATGCTATTCCCCTCAGCATGATGAGTTGTCGAAGACTTATGTTGGGCTTAAAGGCCAACATTTTCCTCTATCCTTAGCCGTCGGAGGCGTCGGATGTTAATGAAGATGCTCTTCTTATTTTAATCAGAGGTGTACTTTTAACTTGATTGGTAGAGGAGTACTATTAAGGATAGTACTTCTTCAAGAATCTTCCATTGATCGACATCATGAGTGTATCGCCATTTGAGGTTATGAGGCGATATGATCCATTTGAGTAGACTGACTCTACTACAAATGGTCCTTCCCTTTTGGGCTGGAACTTTCCTTTTGTCTTATGTGTCATCACCATAGGTCTTCTGACAGCTAAGACAAGATCGCCTTTCTTGAAAGTGCGTACTTTAACTTTCTTGTTGAAGGCTTTGGTAATCCGGGCTTGGTAAAGCTCGATTTGTTGTTGGGCCTGCAGACGTTTGTCATCTAAGGCTTCCAATTCTTGGAGTCGCTGTCGATGCTTCTCCTCATTTGTCATCTCTGCTGTCAAGGCGACACGTAGAGATGGAATTTGGATTTCCAGTGAAAGCACGGCTTCACACCCGTATACCAAAGAAAATGGCGTAGCTTTAGTCGGGTTCGAACAGTTGTGCGATAGGCCCATAAGCATTCACCTAGCTTGTCGTCCCAGTCACGCTGACTTTTGGAGACGAATTTCTTGAGAAGCTTGCCGATGGTCTTGTTGAAGGCTTCTGCGAGACCATTAGCGGCAGGGTAGTATGCCGTTGAGGACACACTCTGAATTCTGAACTTAGCGCAGAACCTCTGGAAGCCTGACTGACGAACTGGGGTCCATTATCATGGACGATTCGCCGAGGTATACCGAAACGGTAAATGACATGATGTTTGACGAATTTGATCACATCGGATGACTTTACCTCCTTCAAGGGAACAGCCTCAGCCATTTGGAGAAGTAATCTGCTATGGCCAAAATAAACCGATGTCCCTTTGATGATGGTGCTGATAGGGCCAACCACATCCATCCCCCACATCTCAAATGGCCAGGTAGAGGTCGTAGAGTGAAGGTACCCTGGTGCTTGATGAATGAAATCGCCATGCACTTGGCAGGCGTGACATCTTTTGGCGTAAGTGATGGCATCGACAATCATCTTGGGCCAATAATATCCTAACCTTTGGAGTCGGTATGCAAGTTTTGGACCAGGTTGATGGGCTCCGTACATGCCATCATGGGCTTCTTTCAATACCTCCTGTGCCTCCTTTTGTGAGAGGCAGCGAAGCAAGATCCCGTCATGCGATCGACGATACAGTGTTCACGTAATCGCATTATAGTAGAATTTGGGGGCTTTCCTTTGAATGGCCGCCGCTTCTTTGGTGTCCTCAGGCAGGATGCCGTACAAGACATAATCGATGTAAGGGAATCGCCAGTCTCTGGGCTCTGGACCGGCTGACAACTTGAGAACTTCTTTGCCTTGACAATTTTCTGTCGGCTCCTGGTAGTCCTCAGGGGCAATTCTCGGACAATACAGGTCATGGCTGTGAACAAATATTCTCTACTGCTCCAGCTGGAAGAGCTAAGAGGTAGCGAGAGACGCCAGTGCATCTGCATGCGCATTTTGCTTGCGTGGTACATGGTCAATGTAAAAGTTGGTGAACCTCTTGGCCATGTAGACAGTTGCGTTGTAATAGGGTACTAGGTCTTCATGTCTGACTTCGTACTCCCCGCGAACTTGGCTGACGATGAGCTTAGAGTCACCGTATGCCTCGAGATTTTTAACGCCAATCTCATCGGCGAGTTGCATCCCAATCAAGAGGGCATTGTACTCCGCTATATTGTTGGAACAAGGCTCGGTTAATGAGACGGCTCGAGGAATCACATAGTTCTGTGGGGAGACGAGTACCACTCCTACTCCTGCCACTATGTGTCCTTTTGGGCTTGTCTCGATGCACCGTCAAAGAAAAGTTGCCACACTTGCCTTTCGAAGGATGTCTGAGTCTGGCAGGCTTCAGCGACCTCGTCTGGGAGATCCTCGTAAAGTTTGGCTGCCCTCGGATCTGGATGCTCAGCCAGGAATCCGCCACAGCTTGTCCTTTAATGGCCTTTTGCGGTAAAAGTGCATTTCATATTGGGATAGCAATATGGCCCATTTTGCCAGTCGGCCGTTTAAACGATGAAGGCTTTGTCATAAGTAACCTCAGGGGTTGACTTTTGATATGACGTTTATAGTCTAGCCTACTAAATAGTGTCGCATTTTCTGAACAGCGAACACCCAGCGCCAAACATTCCTTCTCGATCAGGTTGTACCGTTGTTCGGCCCCGATCATTGTTCTACTCAAATAGTAGATCGCTTGCTCTCGTCCTTGATCATTGTTCTGAGCTAATAAGGCTCCTAAAGAGTGATCCATCGCTCGAACGTATATCAGGAAAGATTTTTCAGACACCGGTTGCAAGGACTGGTGGTTGTGTGAGGTATTGTTTAATTTCCTCGAATGCTTGCTGGCAAGCGCTGTCCCAAATGAACGAAACACCTTTCTTCATTAATTTGGAAAAGGGTTGGCATCTTCCGGAGAGATTTGAGATAAACCTTCGGATGTACGCCAATCGTCCTTGCAATCCCCTGAGCTCCTTGAGGCTTCTCGGATGTTGCATTTCCTGGATAGCGCGAACCTTTCTGTGTCCAAATGAATTCCTGTGGAGGTTACGACGAACCCGAGGAATTTGCCACTGGCCACCCCCAGGAAAGACTTGGTGGGGTCATCTTCAATTGATGGGCCCGCATGATGTCAAAGACAACCTTTAGATCAGTTATATGATCACCTTTAGCGCTGCTTTTTACTGCGATGTCGTCAACATAGCATTCCACCGTTTTGCGCATGTGTTGATGGAAAATGGCATTCATGGCCCTTTGATATGTTACCCCTGCATTCTTCAGTCCGAAGGGCATGACGGTGTAACAATACCCCCAGTGGTTCCTGAAAGAGGTATGCTTTTCATCATTAGGATACATTTTGATTTGATTGTATCCTGAGAATCCATCCATGAAGGACATTTGCTCGAATCCACATGTGTTGTCAATCATGACATCTGTGATTGGCAGTGGGAATTCATCTTTGGGACAGGCCTCGTTTAGATCACAAAATCGATGCAGATTCGGATCTTCCCGTTCTTTTTAGCAACGGGGACGATGTTGGCTACCCAATCAGGATGTTGTTCTTCCTAATGAAGCCAGGGTCTATAAGCTTTCTGACTTCTGATTGAATTGCCTCCATTATTTCTGGACGGAACCGTCGTTGTTGTTGTTTGACGGGTTTTATGTCCGTATTAATGTTGAGGCAATGCATAGCCACTCGAGGATCAAGTCCAGGCATGTCTTCATAACTCCAGGCGAAGACGTCTATATATTCTTGCACAAGAGATATTAGACCCTTTTTCTCCGTAGGTGATAGACCTTCACTTATAAAGATGGGCTTAGGATTAGCCTCATTTCCCAGATTGATCTGAACAACCTTATCTTCTGTGGGTGGCTCGCGCTGTTCAAAGCGGGTATCCCAAAGATTGTTCAAGTGTTTGATCCAAGGATCTGTATCAGATTGGATCATTTCTTCATCTCTGTCTTCCAGGTGGCTTTATGGAGGGCTTGGCTGACTCTGCAGCGGGTCTTGGAGGAGTTACCGCCATCTCGTCATACTTTTTCAATATGACTGCCCTGAACGGGTTTCCGCCACGAGTTGACTAGGTTCTGTGGCTAGGACTAACGTTTCCTCTTCTGAATCAGTCAGTGAGGGAACATCAGTCTCTGCTTCCCGAGAAGAGGCGCATACCACATTATAAGACGAAGCTTTAGCTTTGCCTTTGGACTTCCTGCTGGTCACAGTGGTCCATTGCTGGTCATCCACCAGGTCGGGATGAACCCACATGACTTCTCCCTGAGGTGTGAAAACGGGTACCAGGCCCTTCTCTTGCTGTTGGTGAGGGTCTGTGTTGACCATTCGCAGCTCTCCTTTTGGGACAGGGACTACTCCAGAGGGTGTTGGAGGTTGCCTTCCAAACTGGAGGAATGACGTCATATTAGCCGCCACCTTCTTCTGCTCTGGACGGAGTTTTAATACCTCCGCATCAATCAGAGCCTGGAGGATGTCCTTGAAGACATAACAGCTCTTGGTAGGGTGTCCCAACATCTTGTGATACATGCAGCAGTTGGGATTGTCGGTTTTACTGACTTCTTCAGGGCGCCTAGCTTCAGGAAGCTTCAGTCGGTTGCTCTTGTTGAGTAGTTTGAAGAGCGAGTCGACATGTTTGTCTTTGAAGGAATACTGCTTGTTAGCACGTGGTTGGCTTGAAGAGCCACTTCCCTTGACCGGTTGAGGTTTGACAGGGGACTTGGTCTCTGCTGCCAAGTTATCCTTCCTCTTGGCTTGGAGGGATGTGTCTGGCGCACGCCTCGTTGACCTTTCAGGCCTGGGTTTGTTTTCTTTCTGCCCTGACCCGAGCGACGATTTCTTTAGCCTGTTCACCTTGTTGGATCAACTGCTTCCAGGTGCGGCTTTCGGCAACTCCTATTTGGGCGAGAAGTGAGGTTTGTAGATTATGACGGCATGTTTCCACCAGGGTAACCTGGGTCATACCGCTTGGACATCGGAGTGCCACGTTCCGAAATCTTTCTACGAAAGACTTAACGGACTCTCCCTTTCGCTGCTTGGTGGCTAAAAGGGTAGGCATGTTGACCTCCGAGTCATCTTCAAAGAAGCGCGTTAAGAAGAGCTTCTCCAAATCGCCCCAGTTCTTAATGGAGCCTTCCGGGAGCTTCATGAACCATTCAAAGGCAAGCCCTTTTAGGTGCCGATGAACAAACGTGCCAGGATGGCATCATTATCTACCACATTCCCTGTTTGAGACTTAAGTAGTAGATATGTTGGTTCGGTGAACCTTTCCCATCAAATGCTTGAGGGTTGGAGCCTTGAACTTGGGCGGGTAGGGAACCAGGTCCCACTCGGCTGGATATGGCCGGACCACTCCTGCTTCTTGGAGGCCTTTCCGGTTGGTAAGGGCCTCAAGACGTTGCTCCAACTGATTCATTCTTTTAGAATGAACCTTTCCTTGTTCTCGGTCGTCCTTTTCCTGTGACGAGGATTTAGAGGAGCCAGAAGTAAGTTGCTCTTCTTCCTCTATGTGTACAGAAGATGAGCTTTCCCCTCTTTTCGCTTGCCATTAGACTTCTTAGAGGAGGCTTTGTTGGTTGACTTCCTCTTGTCTTCAAGCAACTGTGCGAGCATCTGCTTGAGGGAGTCGATAGATTCTTGCTGAACGCGAATCATCTCGAATTGTTCCTTCTGGACCTGGGCTTGCTGCTCCAAGCGCCTGGCGGTCTCCTCAAGAGTGCTGGTCATGTATATAAAGGCCTCTTTCTCCATAGAAGAATTTGAAGCCTGTGACTCTGCAATAGCGGAATGCGAGTCATTCACCTCAATGCCCCTGGCTAGAGCATTGTAGTCAATTGTGGGGATTGCCCCGGTTCGGGTGCGAGTGTGTCGGTACACTCCTTCCGGTTCTGTGTCAGACTCATCATCGGAACTGATTGCAGGTTGTTTCCCCTGCTGCTCCTGCTCGCCATGTTTGTAGTGAGCTCGGGATATTCAGTGTCAGAGAAGACCCTCCTCCTGTGGGAACGACTTCTTTTAGCTGATCGTAGAATCAGGGTCAGCTGTCTAACTAGAGACTGCTGGTTTGCACCTGAACTGCAACGGCACTCAGAAAGCATCGTGATAAGCCGTTGGCAGCAACATGACGAAGTGATTTGATTAGCACTTCTTTTCTTTGTCAAATAATCACTCAGATCCGTGGGAGGAGGATCAAAGAGATTAGCCTCGTGATGTCGAGGGCAGGAGGCATCCTTGCTCTGTACAGCTAGGACGCGGGGTTCAGAGACACGATTCTCGCGTCGTGGCTTCAGAACGCGCGTCTGGCATCTCTGCTGAGAAGAGACGCGACTATCGCGTTGTTGATTATTGCGTCGTGGTAGAGACGCTTGAGAGATGCAGGGCTGCTGGGCCCCACGCCTAGAGGCGTGTGCCTCTTGTACTCGACGAGGTGCGTAAGCTTCGCCTTGGCGTCTGGGGAGTTGGGCTTCAGAGGGGCCAATTTGGCGAACCTCACATTTGGGCTGCCAAACGCGGATTTCGCGTGCCGGGTGTGGTGCCGCAGAGACGCCGGTTTGAACCTTGCGTCCTGCCTCAGTTGGACGATCAATTGTTCCAACTCGCAGTTGACGCGCACGCCTCCTCTGTCGGCGTTCAGCATTCCGGTTGCGTCGTGGGGGTTGAGAGAAACCAACAATGACCTGGTGCTGAGAAAGAGGGTGGGCTAGCTGGACACCAGAGAACTTGACCACGCGGGCCTCCTGAGAGACGTTGGTGCGGGTGTCACGCATGGCGTGATTAGCCATAGCATTCCTCACAGCAGCTGCCTCTGAGAGGCTCAGAGCGAATTTTGGGGCAGGTCCCCGTAGAGACCCTGCGGTAGACGCGGGCCTTTGGGCTCTTGGAGCCGGAAGAGAGAAACTCTTCATACTTTGCCTGGTCGAATTCGACGACGAGCGATTCGACCGTTTTCCCCTTGTAGAGGACGTCACCTTGCGCCACAACCTGTTCGTCAGTAACGAAAGTAGTCCCCAGCGGAGTCGCCATCTCTTGTTTAATGCGAGAAATAATTGAAGTTCGGAATGTAAATTCTTTATTTGATAGTAAAGAATGTTACAACGGATCAATAATCCTCTTACAAGAGAGGGAAGATGTTGAGTCTTGAATCTCCCCTTTGTTTAATGTTGGGTTCTTCAAGTGGCGATGGAAAGTGAATCTTATTTTCCATTGACCGGGGTGAACGTCGAGAACTTCTGGGGATCTTCTCTTTGGATGGTAGACGGAGTAACACAGCTCTGTCGACCGAAATCTCAAAGAGGTTGTAGGCAAAGATGAACTTGTACGCAGCAAGCCAGCTGAAGAGTTAGACTCTCTTTCCTTCTCTGTGGAAGCTCTTAAGTCAGGCTCTTTTCTGATCTCTCTAAAAAAATCCGACCTTTCCCCTTTTTCATAGCAGCGGGGCTATTTATAGAGGTTTCGGGGGCGTACGTGCCTCCTAAAAATACTCCATAATGGGGGTTAACTTTCCCCGTTATGTGGGCCGTGATTGACCCTATAACCAGGACGGTTACAACTGAGATGCGGGTTTCGACCCATGCGCCTTGGTACTGCTGAGACGCGGGTTTCGACCCTCGCGTCTTGATGCTGCTGAGACGCGGGTTTCGGCCCACGCGCCTTGGTGCGGCAGTGCTGACTGAGACGCGGGTTTCGACCCTCGCGTCTTGATGCTGCTGAGACGCGGGTTTCGGCCCACGCGCCTTGGTGCGGCAGTGCTGACTGAGACGCGGATTTCGGCCCACGCGCCTTGGTGCGGCAGTGCTGACTGAGACGCGGGTTTCGGCCCATACGCCTTGGTGCGGCTGAGACGCGGGTTTCGACCCACGCGCCTTGGTGCTGCAGTGCTGGCTGAGATTAGCCTTGCGTCTGGAGTTTGGGACTCTGCTTTTGCTGACTTGTCTTTAATGATTTTTAGACAGCCTACAGTGCTGAGGTGTCACAGGATGCTCCTGGTGGGGTAGGCATGACACCCATGGAGGAAGTGGAAGTGAAAGAGGAGGAAGAGGAAGATCCTGACGTTCATTTCAAGCGAAAGCGAAAGGGCAGTCCTAGCAGAAAGAGGGTGGTGATGAAGCCCCGCTGCCATACTCTCGCTATTGCAAAGAGCGAATCAGCTATGGTTGCTCATCCTCTGCCCCGTTAGTTATCAAACTATCGGCGTAGAAGCAAGTAACTGAAAAAGCTGCTGCAGGTTTGGGTAAGACCAGTTCTCCTTTGCAAAAAAAAAAAACCCTTTTTTTAATAAATTCTCTCTTCTTATACGACTAACTTGTTAATTCAGGATACAGGAACTGAAGTCACAGGGGAACAAGGGGATTATTATGATCTCCGTTTACCTACAAGGAGGGTGACGAAGCCAGTTACTTCGTCTTCTCTGACAAATCTGAGGGTGGTGCGGCTGATGTCGGTCCTTCCGGTGCTGGCGGGAAGAAAGAGAGCCCGATGGCTTCAAGCTTCAGGGAATTGGTTGCGGAGCCCATGTCAAGTGAAGGAGAACCAGACATTCCCGCTACTGAGGCCCTTAGGACTGATGAAGTATTGAAAAACACCTAGAGGGGGGGTGAATAGGTGTAATTGCTAATCAAACAATCTTTTTAAAACTATGATGGATGCATAATGCAACGATCTCTCAAAACAAGACTAAGAGCCGAATACCCCGTGAGAGGTTCTGAACTCCTTCCTCCCAATTCCCCTTGAATGGGTTAGAGGTGCGCAATGCAACCTTGTTGTATGAGAATTGATCGAACAAAGTATGAATAAAATGCAATGATGAATTGCACACAAGGTATATCACAAGTACAAAAACTAGATCTCAAGCGAGTAATTGAAAGCAATAGAGAGCAAGAGAAATTTAAAACAAAATGACACAAAGGCAATCGCAAACACAAGATGTTTGTTTCGAGGTTCGAGCCACCGCTCTACTCCCCGCCTTCACCTCCGTGAAGGGTTTCCACTATCCACCGAGGACGATTACAACGGTCTACCGAAGACCCGAGCACCGAGCTCCACCAAGTACAATAACCTCTACCGAAGAGGTGTCTCCACAAGAACAAGAAGAAGAACAAGTAACCAAAGTGATCACAACAAGATCACTAAACTCTTTACAATGTCTCACTCTTTTACAACTTCCTTATAGAATGAGTAAGGGATTTTTGGCTCTAAGAAGTGTAGTGAGAAAAACTCAGTTTTAGAGATGATTTTTGCTAGGGAACACAACTGAAAACTAGCTCAAGAAAGAGTTGGAAATGGAGAGCTTAAACACTTTTCTTTTCTCTTTGAAAACTTTGAAAACTTGAGGATTTTTCTTGGTATTTTGCAAGAGACTCTTCTCCTCTATTTATAGGGAGAGAAATAGGTTTAAAAATTTATTTTAAGCTTATTTGCTCTGAAAAAGATCTCCAAAACCTCAGAAAAAGTCTGCCAAAACAGATTAAAAAGACAGATTTCAGAATAGCACAAAAGAGGAAAGAGCCGTTGGGCTGTTGCAGGCCTGGCGGTCGACCGGGCCGGTCGACCGCCAGCTCAGCTGGCAAAGAGCCGTTGGCTCGGGTCGACCGTCCTAAAAGACAAAACACAGCTTTCTTCGGGCGGTCGACCGGGGCGGTCGACCCAGAAAACCCGAGAGCAACTGCTTACAGTCGGTCGACCTGGGCGGTCGGCTGACAGACGTGCACAAACGTGCACGTCCTGGCACTGGCGCCGGTCGACCGTGCCGGTCGGCGGTCAGCCTGAAACAGGAAAATCAGCAGGATTTTTGACTTTAGAAAATTTTGTAAAAAATGTTTTGAAGTAAAGAAAACTAAGTAATAAGCTGGAAAGAGTATACATACATGATCTAAACATGATATTTATATTTGTAAAATTTAGGGTCATGCATATATATACTAAGGCATAAAAACAAAAGTTTTGACCATGAAAACTTGAATACAAAAACGTGTGAGTGTATCCTAGAGCCAATTTCTAAAACTCAAACTTTAACAATCTAATTCTTACATTGGTTCTAAGTACTACAAGTACTTCAAGAGGGCTTTTCACCATAAGGTCTTCAACACTTGATTCTTGAGCCCAATTTGAGTTGACTTGAGTCCAAAACATTTGCTTATAGGGAATAAACCTTCTAGATGAGTTAGATCCCTGAAACACACTTAACCAATAAACGATATTAGTACAAATAACTAATATGTTTTGTAATCATCAAAACACACTAAACATGGGTGATTGTAACCTTGGGCCAACAATCTCCCCCTTTTTGATGATGACAAAACATATAGGTTATTTAAACAAAAATGGAAGAAGAGCTTGGAAAGCTCCCCCTCAAATAATGCTATGTATCAATAATGCTATGAAAAGCTAAATACATAAGGCATTGGAAACACATAGTTTTGTCAAAAACTCAAATACATAATACATCAAAGTAATACACCATAAACAAACAAAACAACAAACAAACTTATACTTTTTCTCCCCCTTTTTGTCATACATCAAAAAGGGTTAAACAAAACAAAAACAAAAGAAATTTTTCTTTAAGAATCCATAATGCAAACATTCAACTCACCACAAATAAAAGAGAATCTAGCATAATCTAATGGTTTAGTAAAAATATCGGCAAGTTGAAAATCGGTAGAAACATAATCAATATCAATATCACCTTTCTCATAATGATCTCTAAGAAAGTGATACCTAATGTCAATGTGTTTGGTTTTACTATGTTGATTTGCATTCTTTGTCATGTGAATAGTACTAGTATTATCACAAAATATTTTAGCATGATCAAAGTGTAAATCATAGTCGAGGAGAGTATGTTTCATCCAAAGAACTTGTGCACAACAAGCTCCGGCTGCAACATACTCCGCCTCGGCGGTTGAAAGGGCTACCGAATTTTGCTTTTTGGAAGACCAAAATACAAGACAATTACCTAAGAATTGACATGTTCCACTTGTGCTCTTCCTATCTACCCTACAACCCACATAGTCGGCATCCGAAAAACTCGTCATTGAAAATTGGCCGGTTTTCGGATACCACAAACCCATTTCAATAGTGCCCTTAAGGTATCTAATTATGCGTTTAACCGCAATTATATGAGACTCTTTAGGACAAGATTGAAAACGTGCACAAAGACACACGGAAAACATAATATCCGGCCTACTAGCCGTCAAATACAATAAACTACCAATCATGCTACGATAAAGTTTAATGTCTACACTTTTACCTTGTTCATCCTTGTCAAGCTTGGTAGTTGTTGCCATGGGAGTTTTGCTTACTTTAGATCCTTCAAGCCCGAACCTTTTGATTAGTTCCTTAGTGTACTTGGCTTGATTGATGAAGATCCCATCCTTCCTTTGCTTGATTTGGAGTCCAAGGAAATAGTTGAGTTCCCCCATCATAGACATTTCAAATTCTTCCTTCATGCATGATTCAAAAGCTTGGCAAAGAGATTCATTAGTAGAACCAAAAATAATATCATCTACATAAATTTGCACAATAAGAATATCAATTTCTACATGTTTTGTAAACAATGTTGTGTCAATTTTTCCTTTCTTAAAATCATTTGAAATTAAAAATGAAGAAAGTCTTTCATACCAAGCCCTAGGGGCTTGTTTTAAACCATAAAGAGCTTTATCTAATTTAAACACAAAATCTGGATGTGTAGGATCAACAAACCGGGGGGTTGTTCAACATACACCTCCTCTTCAATAAAACCATTTAGAAAAGCACTTTTAACATCCATTTGAAACAATTTAAAATCTTTATATGAGGCAAATGCTAGTGTCATCCGTATGGCTTCAAGCCGTGCTACGGGTGCAAAGGTTTCTTCAAAATCGATTCCTTCGATTTGAGTGTAACCTTGGGCAACTAACCTAGCTTTATTCCTAACAACGTTACCCGATTCATCTAACTTGTTCTTAAAGATTCACTTAGTACCAATTGTTGGTCTATCGTGGGGCCTAGGAACAAGGTGCCAAACTTGGTTGCGCTCAAATTGATTGAGTTCCTCTTACATAGCTAGCAAGCAATATGAATCGGCCTCGGCTTCGAGGACGTTCTTGGGTTCAACATGAGAAATGAATGCATAATGACCACAATAATCATGAAGTTTAGAGCGAGTGGTTACCCCTTTTGATACTTCACCTATGACGAGGTCCTTGGGATGATGAGGATTGTATCTCCAATCCTTTGGAAGTTGTTGAGTAGGTTCCACGTCAATTGATTGAATTTCATGTCCTTGAGCCTCTTCTACTTTACCTTCACTTCCTTCATCATCCTTTGGCTTGTCTCCCATAGTAGGTGTATCCTCCAAGGTCACTTTCTCCAAGCCTTCATCCAATGCATCTATTTCTACAACATTCTTAACAAACAAGTTAGATTCTTCAAACTTAACATGTATAGATTCCTCAATAGTCAAAGATGATCTATTGAAGATTCTATAAGCCTTACTTGTATTAGAATAACCCACAAAAATTGCCTCATAAGATCTAGCATCAAATTTTCCTAAATTATCTTTTGTATTTAAAACAAAACATTTGCATCCAAAAATCTTGAAATATGAAACATTTGGTTTTCTAGAAAAATACATTTCAAAAGAAGTTTTTGAGGTATTTTTACATAAGAAAACACGATTTGATATATAGCATGATGTATTAACGGCCTCGGCCCACAAATAATGTGGTAGACCATATTCACTTAGCATTGTCCTAACCATCTCTTGTAAAGTTCGATTTTTCCGTTCAACTACTCCATTTTGTTGTGGAGTTCTAGGACAAGAAAGTTCATGCTTTATTCCATGTTCTTCACAAAAAGTGGTAAAGGGTAGGTTAATGAATTCACCTCCTCTATCACTTCTTATCCTTAAAATTGAAACATCTTTTTCTTTTTCAACTCTTTTCTTAAAAGATTGGAAATATGAAAATGCTTGACTTTTGTGTTCAAGAAAGAAAACCCAAGTAAACCGTGAAAAATCATCAACCAAAACAAATGCAAATCTATTCCCACTTAGACTTTTGGTTTGAGTAGGGCCAAATAGATCCATGTGGATTAACTCCAAAGGACGTGATGTCATGATATCCTTAATTGACTTGAAAGAAGACTTAGTTTGTTTCCCAAATTGACATGCGTCACAAACTCGGTCCTTTTCAAAATTCAAACAAGGAATACCTTTCACCATTTCCTTTGTATTTAATCTAGATATATGGTCAAAAGAAATGTGGCCTAATCTTCTATGCCACAACCAAGAGTCATCATCGAGGGCTTTTAAACAAGTAACATTACAAGACATATTAGACATATCTATCATATAAACATTACTTTCACGAAAACCGAAAAACACACAAGTATTAGAAACTCTATCAATTACTTTACAAACTACATTATCAAAAGCAGCATCAAAGCCTTTATCACAAAGTTGACTAACACTCAAGAGGTTATGCTTGAGTCCATCAACTAAAACTACATTCTCAATTAAAGGGGATGTGCCGAGTTTTACATTACCAATACTGATGATTTTACCCTTGGCATCATCTCCGAAGGTGACGGTGCCACCTTCATGGTATTTTGATAGGGTTGCAAAGTTGTTGATGTCCCAAGTCATGTGCCTTGAGCAACCACTATCAAGATACCACAATCCTCTACGTCGTTGGGCCTTAGAAGGTACCTACATCATTTAACAAATTCATTGACTTTGGTACCCAAATTTTCTTGGGTCCTTGAAAGTTAGTGTTTCGAACCCAAACATTATGACATGATGCACATAGTCTATCATAGCAAAAATTAGCTAAGTGCCCTTTCCGCCCACAATGTGAACATGAGTACACTCTACCATACATGAATGCATGATGTGTGTGTGAAGTGTGAGCATGTTTTGGGGGTTTGCCACGATGTAAAGGTTGTGTGGTATGAACATGAGCATGAGCATGGTAAACATTTTTCTTAGGGGCTTGTTTCTTAGGAAACATGGCCTCTATTTTCTTCTTATCAAACTCACAATTTTTTAAAATAATTCCTAATGAGTCTATTCTTTCTTTAAGCATAGTAATCTCCTTAGAATCAATTTGTGGGGACTTGCCTTTACAAGAAATCTTATACTTGTCAAAATCTTTTTGGGTGGAAACAAGAGTGGAAAGTAATTCATCTTTTTCTTTAGAAATAGTAAAGACTTGATGATTAAGAGATTCATTTTTCTTTTTCATTTTTAGATACTTTTTCTTAAGAGAGTCATAGTTATGTGAAAGTTTTACAAATGCTTCTCCTAATTCATCCATGGAAAGTTCATCATTAAGAGAAGTGGAAGGGGTTACCTTGCTTGTGCTTTCATTTGCCATGAAGCACATGTTGGCAGTATCAATCTCCTCCTCGGATTCGCTCTCGGAATCACATGTAGCTTTCATTGCCTTCTTCTTGTAAGGCTTCTTTGAGGTGGAGGGCTTCACTTATCTGAGCACTCCGCAACAATGTGTCCCGGTCTTTGGCAATTGAAGCAAATAATCTTTCTTTCTTCTTTACCTCCTTGCCATCTCCTTCTTCCTTGGAATTTAGCCTTGTTATACATCCTCCGGACGTTCTTTACAAGAAGTGAGAGCTCTTCGTCATCTTTTTCTTCATCGTCTTCGTCGGAGTGTGTGGATTGACTTTTGAAGGCTATAGTCTTCTTCTTGGATGGACCCATGTTCTCCCTTGCTTTACTCTCCATCTCATGGGTTTTGAGGTTCCCAATGAGACCAATTAGCTCCATCTCCTCCTTGTCGTTGAGTTCCTTCAAGGTAGTTGCTTTTACTTCCCATGAAGGAGGAAGAGCCCGGATGATCTTTCTAACTCTTTGATCGTTGTCGATAGCATCACCTAGAGAAGAATGTCCATTAGTGATCTTTGTAAATCTTGTAACCATATCATCTATGAATCATTTTCTTGCATGCAAAAGTTTTCATATTGGGACCGAAGAAGGTCTATCTTAGCCCTCTTCACTTGTGAAGTCCCTTCATGTGTAACTAGCAAATGTGTCCAAATTTTATATGCGGACTTGCAATGAATAAGTCTAGCTATATCATCATCATTAAGGGCTTGAAGGAGTGCATAATGAGCCCTAGCATTGGCATCAAATTCCTTAGTCTCAATTTCGGACCAAGTAGATTCATCACCGGGGGGTACACTAAAGGGTTTGGTCACGGCCTTTGCAACTCGATTTCCTAGAGATTGCAAGAAAACGGTCATCTTAACCTTCCATATGGGAAAGTTAAGTCCATCAAACTTAGGAGGGGTT
Source organism: Agave tequilana (assembly GCA_038442645.1). Taxonomy (NCBI): domain Eukaryota; kingdom Viridiplantae; phylum Streptophyta; class Magnoliopsida; order Asparagales; family Asparagaceae; genus Agave; species Agave tequilana. Next base: position 132,015 of record JAVJIF010010454.1, on the reverse strand, counting down.
TTAATTCCATCGGCCATTTTTACTAAGTGAGAATGAATGAAATGATTAGCAATATTAGGATCTCTCTAAGGTTGTTAAGCCAAAAGCCTAGAGTCCAAGCTCTGATACCAATTGAAAAACACCTAGAGGGGGGTGAATAGGTGTAATTGCTAATCTAACAATCTTTTAAAACTATGATGGATGAATAATGCAACGATCTCTCAAAACAAGACTAAGAGCCGAATACCCCGTGAGAGGTTCTGAACTCCTTCCTCCCAATTCCCCTTGAATGGGTTAGAGGTGCGCAATGCAACCTTGTTGTATGAGAATTGATCGAATAAAGTATGAATAAAATGCAATGATGAATTGCACACAAGATATATCATAAGTACAAAAACTAGATCTCAAGCAAGTAATTGAAAGCAATAGAGAGCAAGAGAAATTTAAAGCAAAATGACACAAAGGCAATCGCAAACACAAGAGGTTTGTTTCGAGGTTCGAGCCACCGCTCTACTCCCCGCCTTCACCTCCGTGAAGGGTTTCCACTATCCACCGAGGACGATTACAACGGTCTACCGAAGACCCGAGCACCGAGCTCCACCAAGTACAATAACCTCTACCGAAGAGGTGTCTCCACAAGAACAAGAAGAAGAACAAGTAACCAAAGTGATCACAACAAGATCACTAAACTCTTTACAATGTCTCACTCTTTTACAACTTCCTTATAGAATGAGTAAGGGATTTTTGGCTCTAAGAAGTGTAGTGAGAAAAACTCAGTTTAGAGATGATTTTTGCTAGGGAACACAACTGAAAACTAGCTCAAGAAAGAGTTGGAAATGGAGAGCTTAAACACTTTTCTTTTCTCTTTGAAAACTTTAAAAACTTGAGGATTTTTCTTGGTATTTTGCAAGAGACTCTTCTCCTCTATTTATAGGGAGAGAATAGGTTTAAAACAATTTATTTTAAGCTTATTTGCTCTGAAAAAGATCTCCAAAACCTCAGAAAAAGTCTGCCAAAACAGATTAAAAAGACAGATTTTAGAATAGCACAAAAGAGGAAAGAGCCGTTGGGCTGTTGCAAGCCTGGCGGTCGACCGGGCCGGTCGACCGCCAGCTCAGCTGGCAAAGAGCCGTTGGCTCGGGTCGACCGGTCGGGTCGACCGGTCGGGTCGACCGTCCTAAAAGACAAAACACAGCTTTCTTCGGGCGGTCGACCCAGAAAACCCGAGAGCAACTGCTTACAGTCTGTCGACCCGGGCGGTCGGCCGACAGACGTGCACAAACGTGCACGTCCTGGCACTGGCGCCGGTCGACCGTGCCGGTCGGCCGGTCAGCCTGAAACAGGAAAATCAGCAGGATTTTTGACTTTAGAAAATTTTGTAAAAAATGTTTTGAAGTAAAGGAAACTAAGTAATAAGCTGGAAAGAGTATACATACATGATCTAAACATGATATTTATATTTGTAAAATTTAGGGTCATGTATATATATACTAAGGTATAAAACAAAAGTTTTGACCATGAAAACTTGAATACAAAAACGTGTGAGTATATCCTAGAGCCAATTTCCAAAACTCAAACTTTAACAATCTAATTCTTACATTGGTTCTAAGTACTACAAGTGCTTCAAGAGGGCTTTTCACCATAAGGTCTTCAACACTTGATTCTTGAGCCAATTTGAGTTGACTTGAGTCCAAACATTTGCTTATAGGGAATAAACCTTCTAGATGAGTTAGATCCCTGAAACACACTTAACCAATAAACAATATTAGTACAAATACTAATATGTTTTGTAATCATCAAAACACACTAAACATGGGTGATTGTAACCTTGGGCCAACAGTTCTCCCTGAAACCGCTTTTGGTGATTCTCCTATCACTGCCAGGGTTTCTTCTATGGAACCGATTGGAGTCAGCACCGCCATCAGGGAAGCCCCGAGGGACATTGTTGTTAAGGTAGTTGGGGCGATGTCCGTTATGACTCCATCTCCCCTTGGTAATATTATAGTCATTTGTAAGCGACTTTTGCTCAATGTTAATTATTATTTTGTCCTAACAAAGTACTCTTGCAGGTATTCCACCTCTGGATGCATCAGCTTTAATGGATCCACTAGGCCTTTCTGGGAAAGTCGGGAAAGAGACAAGTACTTCAGTTGCTATGGATGTCGCAGTGTTGGACGTCTTGTATCGTGACCTGCCTTCTTACCAACCGAGCCTGCTGGTGATTTTATGGTGGCTGGGGAGATGAAGGCTGCTCTTCCTCCCATGGAACCGATCACACTCCCAGCTGAATCTGTTGGTGAGATGACTGTGGTTTTCCTGACGCCACCAGTCTTGGTAACAACTAGCCTCAGGTTAATCACCAGTCCGACATTTTAGACGTTGGTTGTCGAGTCAGCTCTTCCTAGAGTAGTCACCAACCTTACCTCTATCGTGGCCAGTGTACTAGTATTAATGAAGACTCCTCGATTGCTAGCGATTCCTCGTCCTTCTCTGACCAGTGCTTCTGCCACTTTGTTCACCATTATGACAGTGAAACCGGTGGAAGATTTGTCTTTTGAGATTACTCGTTCACCGGGAGTAATTGAAGCTGAGATGGAATTTATGGCGGAGATGGTCGACAGCTTTTACAAGAGTTTGAAGCGGTCTATTGCCTTGATTTTAAAGGGCTCGACCACCTCATTTTCTGCTCTATAGGTGGTCCTCTCTCGAAACATTGAGAGTATCTGAGATTTCAGAGGGGATGACCAAGCTACTGCATTGGAGCTTCTGGTAGAGAAGTTTGAGAAGGACGTGAGTAAGTGGCGTCACCTCAGCAGCTCGGACTTGGATTCTTCAGTTGATGAAGAGCTTGAGCGCCACATGGCTCAAATGTGAAAGGCTCACTTTACGGCGCAGGAAGCGGCCAAGGCGGTATCTTCAGATTTGAAGTCCTTGGAAACAAGGAAAATAATTAGAGATGTCATTGATGCTTCCAACAGCGCTCTTCTTGATGCTGAGGATAAGATTGAGAAGGCCAAATAGACGATCAAGAGGGCCAATATTCTCCTGTCCAAGGCTGAACTAGTGCGTCTTGAGGAATACGCTTGGTTGGAGCAGATCAGAGCCCAAAATGATGAAGTCCTGCAGCAAGAGATGGCACAAAGGACAACTCTGGCTGAAATTAAGGCTCGTTTGTCCCAAACGGCGAACTTCAATGAAGCTGAATTGAGATCCAGGCATTTATCAGAGCTACTGAAGAGAGGAAGAGCAAGCTGGCCACCCTCGAAGAACGGATCAAGTCCTACGAAACACCATCGTAGCTTGTAATCCATGTATCTCCTTTTCTTTTTTTTGAAATCAATAAAAATAATTTTATTTGACTCTTTTTGTTGTATCTTTGCTTGCTTTATCTTCTAAGTTTGCAATAATTTTAGGTTAAATTATAACTCTCAAAAGACACAAGATGACGTTGTAGTTTTCCAACTTATATTATGAGAATATTAACTAATCTATTCAGGGGTCAAAATGTGATAGAATTAATTATTTGAATTTTCACCAATGAATTTGAGTGATGACTTGATTCAAATCTTATTGGGGATAAAAAAATGGGACAAAGTGAATTTGACGATCTTCCTGTTCAGAGGTAAATATTAATGTAACAGATTAAAGACCATCGGGTTTATGAGTTGGTTGTGATGAACTAGGCACCATAACAGCATGATGAAGTTGAGTTTGTCAATTTAGACTTAGATTTTTTTTTTTGTGCAGAGGTGATGAACTGGACATAACAACAAAGTGAAAAGTCTCTATTGGACTGGGGATAATAAAATTAGCTATCTGTCGATTCAGAGGTGATAAACTGGACATGATCAATTGAGAAACCGCAAAGCTTGAAATTTTGTCATTTAGAGGTGATGATCTGGACATATTGACAAAATAGAGGTGAACCCGATTTTAGGGACCTATCTATTCAGAGGTAATTGGCTGAACATGATAGACTAAGACACTCTAAATTCTGAATCTGTTGCCAGAGGTAGTCGTATTAACTTGGTAGCTAGTCCACAAGGGACTGCAAAGGTGGATTGGATCTGGGGTCTTATTGGTTCAGAGGTGGTTGATTGGACATGACCAACTAATAGATACCAAGCTTGCAATCCGCTGTTCAGAGGTTTACTATTAACATGACAGCAAGAACTCCTGGTCCTGAAGGAGGAAAGGAGAATAAGGTTATGAACTCATCTGTTCAGAGGTGATAAACTGGATTTGATAGTTTGAGTACCATAAAGAATGAGAAATTTAGGCATCCATCGGTTCAGAGGTAATATGGACATAACCGATTGGAACTTACTAGACTCAGAGCTCTGTCGTTCAGAGGTGGTGAACTGAACATAACGACAAAGGAGTAGTCCCTACCGGACTGAAAGATGAGACTTGGTTATTTGTCAGTTCAGAGGTAACATGGACATGACTGATTGAGAAACCACCAGGCTCAGGATTTCTACCGTTCAGAGGTGACAAGCTGGACATGACGGTAAAAGAAATAATTCCACTAGAAGAAATAAGACTTGATCACAAATTCTATGGAGAAATTGGTATCTCCTTCGGATGTAATTTGAAAGAAATTATCAGAGGTATATTGTTAATGTGACAACCAAGAGAGTCCACTGGGGACTTGAAAGGGAAATAATAGACTTTGAGGAAAGTCTACCATAAACTCATTGGGGAATTAGAAACTGAATTTCCATAAGAGATTCTATGTAAGAGGTAATTATTAACGTAACAAAAAGAGCTCTGTGGGGATTTAGAAGGGGATTTGTAAAGCAGCCTGTCAGAGGTGTTCGATCATAACAACAATTTAAGAATGGTAAGTTGAGTTCGATCTGCTGGGGATATTAAACAGATCTGCGAGATTGTTGATTCTATCCACCGCGGAATATGTCAGAGTCTCACTACCAGAGATTTAATGTTAACATTAAAGGTTTGACTTATGATTCATTTTGCAGGGGAAATGAATATTATTTTATGTGGTCCTACCATTTCATGGACATGAATTGGTAAGCAATTTTGGAGAGGAATCAAATGGGATCAGGTCCCTTTAAGATTTTTAGCAAACCCTCAGCTGTCAACCGGTTTGGTATGCCTTTACTAACTACCGTTTGAGTTGGACTAGCCATGCTATTCCCCTCAGCATGATGAGTTATCGAGGACTTATATTGGATTCAAAAACTAATATTTTCCTCTATCCTTAGCCGTCAGAGGCGTCGGATGTTCATAGATAGACTAGAGAAGAGTGACAAGGCTAAAACCAAAGTTTCACGCTTTGTTTCTTCAATGTTTACGTCATGCATCATAATGTAACCAGCATTCGATCGGCTCGACACTGATCGACGATGATGTGATCTGTTGAATAAAGAAAAAAGCTTTTCTTTGGCGATCTTCCGAACATCTTAGATCTGAAAATTCTGATCAGAGGTGTAATGTTAACTTGATCATAGGACAACTCCTGCCGAGTTCATAGGTGAACTAGAGAAGAGTGATAAGGCTAAAACTGAAGTTTCACACTTTATTTCTTCTTCAATGTTTACATCATGCTTCATGATGTAACCAGCGTTCGATCGGCTCGACATTGATCGACCGTGATGTGATCTGTTGAATAAAAAAAGAAGCTTTTCTTTGGCGCTCTTTCAAACATCTTAGATCTGAAAGTCCTGATCAGAGGTGTAATGTTAATCTGATCATAGGACAGCTCCTATCGAGTTCATAGGTGAACTAGAGAATAGTGACAAGGCCAAAAAATTAAATTTCACACTTTGTTTCTTCTTCAAAGTTTACATCATGCATCATGATGTAACCAGCATTTGATCAACTCGACACTGATCGACGGTGATGTGATCTGTTGAAGAAAGAAAGAAGCTTTTCTTTGGCGCTCTTCCAAACATCTCAGATCTGAAAATTCTGATCAGAGGTGTAATGTTAACCTGATCATAGGACAGCTCCTGTCGAGTTCATAGGTGAACTAGAGAAGAGTGACAATGCTAAAACTAAAATTTCACAGTTTGTTTCTTCTTCAATGTTTACATCATGCATCATGATGTAACCAGCGTTCGATCGGCTCGACACTGATTGACAGTGACGTGATCTGTTGAAGAAAGAAAGAAGCTTTCCTTTGGCACTCTTCCAAACATCTTAGATCTGAAAGTCCTGATCAGAGGTGTAATGTTAACCTGATCATAGGACAGCTCCTGTTGAGTTCATAGGTGAACTAGAGAAGAGTGACAAGGCTAAAATCAAAGTTTCACACTTTGTTTCTTCTTCAATGTTTATATCATGCATCATGATATAACTAGCGTTCGATCGGCTCGACACTGATCGATGGTGATGTGATCTGTTGAATAAAGAAAGAAGCTTTTCTTTGACGCTCTTCCAAACATCTTAGATCTGAAAGTCCTGATCAGAGGTATAATGTTAACATGATCATAGGACAACTCCTATCGAGTTCATAGGTGAACTAGAGAAGAGCGACAAGGCTAAACCTAAAGTTTCACACTTTGTTTCTTCTTCTTCAATGTTTATATCATGCATTATGATGTAACCAGCATTTGATCAGCTCGACACTGATCGACGGTGATGTGATCTGTTGAATAAAGAAAGAAGCTTTTCTTTGGCGCTCTTCCAAACATCTTAGATCTGAAAAGTCCTGATTAGAGGTGCAATGTTAACCTGATCATAGGACAACTCCTGTCGAGTTCATAGGTGAACTTGAGAAGAACGATAAGGCTAAAACTGAAGTTTCACACTTTGTTTCTTCTTCAATGTTTACATCATGCATCATGATGTAACCAGCGCTCGATCGACTCGACACTGATCGACGGTGATGTGATCTATTGAAGAAAGAGAGAAGCTTTTCTTTGGCGCTCTTCCAAACATCTTAGATCTATAAGTTTTGATCAGAGATGTAATGATAACCTGATTACAAGAAGGCTCCTGTCAAGGATAATACTTCCTCAAGAATCTGCCATTTATCGGCATCATGTGTGTACCACCATCTGGGGTTATAAGGCGGTATGCTCCATTTGACTAGACTGTTTCTATTATAAATGGTCATTCCTATTTGGGTTGAAATTTACCTTTGGTTTTGTGTGTCATGATCATAGGTCGTTTGACGGTTAAAATCAAATCTCCTTTCTGGAAAACCCTTTCCTTAACCTTCTTATTGAAGGCTTTCGAGATTCGAGCGTGGTACAACTCAGTGTGTTGTTGAGCTTGTAACCGTTTTTCATCTAGGGCTTCGAGTTCTTGAAGACGTAGCTGGTCGTTGTCTTCCTTAGTTATCTTAGTTGCTAAGGTGATCCGTAGCGACATTATCTAGATCTCCAGCGGTATGACTGCCTCACACCCGTGTACCAAAGAAAAAGGCGTCTTGCCTGTTGGGGCTCGGACTGTAGTTCGGTAGGCCCAAAAATATTCGCCGAGCTTCTCATTCCAATCTCGTTTGCTTGACGAAACGAATTTCTTGAGTAGCTTAATAATTGTCTTATTGAATGCTTCTACCAAACCATTAGCAGCAGGGTTATAAGCGATTGAGGTCACATTCTGAATTTGGTACTTATTGCAAAATCGCTAGAATACTTGGCTTGCAATTGGGAACCATTATCATGAATACTCTGCTTGGGGACACCAAACCGATGGAGGACATGGTGTTTGATAAAGTTAACCATATTGGAAGTTTTAACTTCAATAAGTGTTATAACCTCTGCCCACTTTGAGAAATAATCGGTTATTGCTAAGATGAACCGATGATCTTTTATTGATGAGGGTTGATAGGTCCTACGATATCGAGTCCCCATGCCTCAAATGGCCACGAAGCAATAGTTGGGTAAAGGAGCTTTGGAGGTTGATGTATAAAGTCTGCGTGGATTTGACAGGCTTTACACCTTTGTGCATATTTAATTGCATCAGCTATCATGGTTGGCCAATAATAACCGAGTCTGTGCAATCGATTCTTAAGTTTCGAACCTGGTTAAAGAGCTCGCATATACCATCGTGTGCCTCTTTAAGCACTTCTTGTGCTTCCAAATTAGAGAGGCAACAGAGCAAGATACCATCATATGAGCTGCGGTAGTGTGTCTTTATTTTTGGATCATAGTAGAAGCTGAGACCTTCGTCGGATAGAAGCTGCTTCCTTAGGGTCGTCCGGTAATATATCATGTATAGCATAGTCAATGAGAGGAAACCGCCAATCTCTAGGCTCAAAACCTATTGAGGTTATAAGGACTTCTTTAGTTTCCAACTCATGCTTAGGGTAGACAAGGCGTTGAGTGGCTACTGTAAGATGATAAGTCGTGCCAATCGATAAGGCAAATGTAGCCGCTAGTGTAGCCAAAGCATCTGCCTTAGTATTTGGAAACGAGACACATGACTGATGTAAAAAACCATCAAATGAATTCGCTATTTTGATAACTGCATGGTGATAAGGTATTAAGTCCTCGTGCCGAATCTCATATTCTTCTTTAACCTGGTTGATAATCAACTTGGATCACCGTAAGCCTCGAGATAGCGTACACCCTTTTCATAAGCGAGTTGAAGGCCGATGATTAGAGCATTATATTCCATAACATTATTAGAACAAGAATCCATCAATGAAAATGCCTGAGGAAGGACATGATTTTATGGCGAGATAAATATCGCCCCCACACCACCGATAATCCTGCCTTTGGGGTCTGTTCTTGATGCTCCATCAAAGAACATCTACCACAATTCGCCCTCCGAAATCATATTGGATTCAAAAATCTCATCTGAAATATCTTCATGAAGTATTGAGTTTTCCGGCACCATATGAGAGGCCAGAAAGTCTACAAGGGCCTGACCTTTGACTGTCTTTTGAGGGACAAAGAGCATGTCGCATTAAGACAGGAGGATGTCCCATTTAGCCAACCTTGAATTTAGCGATCCTGATTTTTTCATGAGGATACGTAAGGGATTAACTCTAGAAATGACATGTATAGTTTGGCCAATCAAGTAATGTCGCGTCTTTTGAATGGCAAAAACAAGAGCTAAACATTCCTTCTCAATAGGGTTATACTGGGACTCAGCTCTTATCAAGGTCCTACTCAGATAGTAAATGGCTTGTTCATGGCCGTTATCATTCTTTTGAACAAGAAGAGAACCTAGAGAATGGTCCATAGCTTTTACATAAAGTAAGAATGATTTTCCTGATGTGGGAGCCACCAGGACTGGAGCTTTAGTGAGGTATCTTTTAATACCCTCGAAAGCCTCCTGAAATGCTTTATCCCATACAAAAGAGACACCCTTTTTCATAAGCCGGGTGAATGGTTGACAACGACCCGAGAGATTTGCAATGAAGCTTCGGATATAGGCCAGCCTACCTTGCAGACTCCTGAGTTCTTTGAGATCTTAGGTGGTTGCATGCTCTGAATAGCTTTGACCTTGTCTGGGTCAAGATAGATTCCTTTTGATGTGACAATGAATCCCAAGAACTTGACACTTGAAGCACCCAAGAAGGACTTTGTTAGGTTCATTTTCAGCTGATGGGCTCGCATTATATCAAACATTGTTTTTAGGTCACGAAGATGATCATTCTTATCACGACTTTTGACAGCAATGTCGTCGACATAGCACTCTACCATTTTTCAGAGGTGGATACGGATTGTACTCATTGCATGTTAATAAGTTACTCCCGTATTCTTTAATCCAAAGTGCATCACAGTATAGCAGTATACCCCGAACGGTGTCCGGAATGAAGTATGCCTTCATCCTCTGGGTACATTTTGATTTGGTTATACCCTGAGAAGCCATTCATAAAAGATATTCTCTCAAAGCCATAGGTGTTGTCAATCATGACGTCAGTGATGGGCAGTGGAACTCGTATTTAGGGCAGGCTACATTAAGATCATGGTAGTGAATACAGATCCAGATTTTTCCATTCTTTTTAATAACGGGGACAATGTTAGCAACCCTATCCGGATGTTGCTCCTCCCGTATGAAACCACATGCGATGAGTTTATGGACTTCAGCTTCCATAGCTTCCATAATGTCAAGGCAAAATCATCGTCGTTGTTGTTTCACTGGCTTGACGTCAGGCTTAATGTTTAAACGATGCATGGCTATTTGCAGATCAAGATCGGGAATATCTTTGTAATTCCATGCAAAGATATCGATATACTCTCGTATGAGTGCTATCAATTCTTCTCTTTCTGTGAGTGATAAACTTTCACTTATAGAGATGAGTTTAGGGTGATCCCGACTATCTAGATTAACCTGAATTATCCTATCCTCAGTGGGCGGTTTACGTTGTTTGAATCGCTTTTCCTACTGGAGATCAAGTTGCTGAGCCCATGATTCAGCGTCAAATGTTTCGATACCCTCTTCATGCTCCAATTGATCGATCGAAGTCATATTGACGGAGAGGTTCTTGAAAAGTATCCCCATACTGACATCTAATTCTCACTCAGATGAAGTGGCAGAATATGACGGGATAGATTCGTCGTCTTCGGATTGGAGCAGAGTAGGAGGTGTAACATATCCTGACCCCCTATGTGTTTTACCATAGTAATTTGATGGCTTCCCTTTTGGCACGAAAGTCCGTAGAAGACCGCATCCTTTTCTGAAGTTCAAACCTTTCCCATGCTATAAATTGTATCCCATTTTTCACATTATAAGGTGTGCTGAACATTCATAATGGAAAATTTGTGGGGGTTCTGAGACTGAACTTGAATCTGTAACTACAGACATTCGTATTTGGGCCCTACCGAATACTATCAGCAATTGACTCCTTTTGAATAAAGGGATCACAAAGACAGACCCTTCTCCACTCTCTACATGCGTACTTGTCATGCTTAGCACGGACAAAGGCATGTGTAGGGAACTATTATCAACATATTTAAATAGATCAACACTCTCACGATAATTAAAAGTAATATTCTCATTAATTATCCATTCGTCATCATCCCTAATGGGATTATTACATTAAGGATCATTAAGATATGCTACAATTGGTTTAAAAGTAAGAATAGCTGGCGTGTCTTCTTTTGACTCCGAATCTGCTTTATTGCCGCTATCATAATCTTCGAGCAGCTATTCTTTAGCCACTTTGCTAACTTTTTGGTAGAGGAGAGCATCAGTAAAGTAGTTTTTCACTCTTTTGAATGGCTGTTTTTTGGCAAACACTGTTCGTACTGTTGCATTATCTTCTATGTACTTGAAGCACTGGTGCAGAGTGGTGGGAACAATCCAATTAGCATGAATCTAAGGCCCTCCAAGCAATAAGTTATATGACGTGTCAACGTCGATGACGTAACATGTCACTTCTGATTTCAAGTCTCTAATTTGACAGTGAAGCTGAATCTTTCCCAATGGGTGACTACTTCCTGCATTAAAACTGTATATCGTTGTAGTTATTACGGATAGCCTGTGAAGCGGTATCCCAAGGAAATAGAGGAGCCTTTTGGGAATGATGCTGAGTGCAGACCATAGATCAACCTGTATCCTCTCGATGCACGTCGAGCTGATGTATCCAGTATAATATAGGGGTTGATCGTGTTTATTGTCCTTGAGGAGCATGTCCTCAGCAGTGAAAGTGATAACAGGTATTTTGCCTGTACATGATGACATTCAGAACACAAGGGTTGACTGTCATCTTCAGGGGTCTCAGCATATGTGTCAGAAATGATTCTGAATCAGCGAGTACATTCCTGAGTGCCTCTCTTCTCTCTTTCAAGAGGCGAAGCAGCTCGTGTATGGTGATTCGAGCTGGAATATTAGCCAGTTGTGCTAATATATCAAAGCAGAAAGGAACATCAAGTCCCGAACCTGAAGATCTCTTCAAGACACGATCAAACTGGACTTTTTTCTGCTTTTCTTTTCTTGGTGTTGGGACTGAAGCCAAAATAGGTATTTCTACTGACGTCGTTGGCTGTTGTGTCTCGTCAGTAATTTTCTCATACTATCTTAGGTATGATTTTCCAGACTGAGTACCTGTTGGTTGGGGTGCAGCAGCCTGTGCAGTGAAAGTATGCCTCTCGTTTTCAGAATCGCTGAGAGAAGCTATTGTTACGTTGTCATCGTCTAGCAAAATAAAGACAACATTGCAGGATTTTTCCTTTAATTTGAGTTTTTTTGAATCCCATTGTTTATCTTGGGCAAGATCTGGGTGCACCTACATAATTTCCCTAGTCTTCAATGTCAGGGAAAGGAGACCTTTAGCCTCTTGCTGCTTTGCTGAAGGATTACTTATCTCCAGTCATGCCTTAGGGATTGGAGGAGAGCCATCAGGGACTATAACTTTTGGCAGAGTGCCGAACTCAAGAGTCACCATGTTTGCGGTGACTTTCTTTTATTCTGACTTTAAAGTCAGAACTCCGGCATCGACCAAAGCCTGAATTTTGTCCTTGAGGACAAAGCATTTGTTGGTAGGATGATGAACCATCCTATAAAAGAGGCAATAATTAGGATCGTTTGTGCGTCCCACTTCATTAGGGCGTCGGGCCTCTGGCAGCTTCAACTTATTCCCCTTTTGGAGCAAATGAAATATTGTAACCACATTCTCATCTTGAAGGAGTATTGTTTCGGAGGAAACTTGAACTCCTGATTGCTGGCGCCAACCTCAGTTTTTGGAGGAGTTTCCCCCGACAACTTCACAGACATGATTTCTTTCCCTTTGGCTTGGGAGGACTGCCTTATCTCGCCGCGTCCTTTGTTGTTCATACCCCATTTTTCTTTAGGCATGGACGGCTCAAACTTTTTAGCTGACTTCTTGGCTATTTCAGCTTGCTCAACCAGTTCTTTCTCGGTGTGGGTTTTAACAACTCCCATGCGAATCTCTACTTGGTCCAGGAAGTTATGTCTACATGTTTGCAATAACATGGGCAATGGCATCCCCGCTAGACACGTCAAAGATAGGTTCCTGAACCGTTCAATGTAATCACGGACTGATTCTCCTTTCTTCTGTACGGTGGAAAGAAGTTTATCCATGGTTACCTCAATGTAGTCCTCATAGAAGCGAGGGAGAAGCTGAGTTTCTAAATCAATCCAAGAATTAATAGAACCCAGTGGATGGCTTCTGAACCAATCGAAGGCTACTCCTTTGAGAGTACCAATGAATAATCTGGCCATAATTGCATCATTATCTATGACATTACCAGTCTGGGACCGGAAGTAATAGATATGCTGGTTTGGTGAGCTTTTACCATCATACGTATGTAACGTAGGTGGCTTAAACTTTGATGGATATGGCACTGAATCCCATTCAAGTGGGGAAGAATGAGTTATGTCTGCCTTCTTCAATCATCCCTCTAAGATAGGGATGCGATCTGAGTTTGGATGCCTTTAAGAACTTCGACATCGATGGAAGAACTTTCCTTTGAAGGAGAGTAGTAAAAACATGAAGGAGAGTAGCAAAACATGATTTTATATTTTGAAAACATAAAAACAATAAAATCAAGAGAGGAAAGAAATAACCAAATATAGCCAACTCCTTTTACTCTGATCTTCTTCTCCAAGAACCAGCAAAATTCAAAAAATAAAACTTTATTAAAAAGAAGAGTCTCCAAACTTGAGCTCCCAAAAGCTAATACAAATACAAAAATTTGCAGTCTTATTTATAGACCCCATAAACCTTAAACAGCCGACTCACGGCTCCCAAAATGAAGATTTAATCCTAAAAAGATTCTGAAAAAATTACATTCTCTCGAATAATAAGGACAACAAATCCACCGTATAATACAGCATATTCGCCATCCAATACAATATGCATTCTATTTGGAGTCAGAAAACAGCTGGTGCAAGTGCCTCACAAGCTTTGACTAGTCAACGACGATTTCACCGTTTGGACGGCGGAATCGCCATGAAAAATATAGCTTTTGACTCGGGAATTTTTATGTCTTCTTCTTTGTGATGTGTAGACTACACTAGTCTCTGGTTTCAATCTAAGATCTTTATATATCAGTAGATACTTTTCTGCAACTCTTCTCTTTAATTGCTTTTCGGTATTTTTCTCCAAAAACTACTTTGGACTTCATATCTGCAAAAGTCACAAACAAAACTACTGATGCAGAATTAAATGTGGCAAAATTTTATAAAAAATTTAAAATATTCATGCAAATGACAATTATCACTCCCCATTTACAAGTATCGAATTAAATCTATTTTGAATCGCGCACATTCCAAACTCTGACTAAAAGAAACTACTAGAAACAACTTGACTTGATCCAAGTCTAAACAATAGAACCCTATTATTTAGACCGGTTTCGAGTTTTCACCATAGTACAACCACAAGGGATTACGTAATTAACTTCCTAGCTTTTTGTTCTCTTGCATCTGTTCAAAACAACTGCAAGCATACAAGATAGACAAGATATACAAATTCTTTGGTTCCCTAACTTGACCAAATCTACACAAACCCAGAACAAAACTAATTCAACAAACCACAAGAAATACACAAAAATCATTCATGTTTAGTAATAACTCGTTTAAATTTTAACAACTCATAGCAAGTGATTATACACGTGCATTGCATATTTAGTGTCACATGTGTCACATTTATTTATAATAAAACCCTGCTATTTAATTCATTTTAATGTCTAATGGTATGCAGGGTAATTAATGGAGAAAGAGGAGAAATGGATAAGTTTATCCAATTAAATCTGGAGTTTTAAAAGCTCAAGCAAATCAATGAAGATCTGCTCAAATCTAGTGGTTTAGAAGCAATTCTACCCAAAGACTAGAGCAAATCAAAGAAGATAACACCAGATAAAACTAGTAAAAATTGAATTTTGAAGATCCATTTGGTTAACTTGAAAATTAACGAAGATAATCTCAAATTCAGAAGTCCAGTGACGAATTTATCAGTATACAAAGGGATAACATGGATAAGAATAATGGCTGTTGGGCCAATGATTTGAGTTCATCTCTTTACCACCCTCTGACACTCTTTTTATCCTATAAGTACTGCAATTTCTGAAGGCAAACAGGCACCACTCAGTAGAGAGTGTAGGCTAGTTTTTGTTTTTAGTTTTTAACTTAAGTTTATTTTTCTTTTCTTGTTTTGTATTTTTTCATTTTCTTCATGTAACTTAGGTTAGAGAAGAGATTCATGTGAGTAAGAGAGAGAGAGAGAGTTGTATTGAGAGTGACACCATTGTAATTTTTTTTCTTTCTTCATAGTTTTTCAATTTAATTGAAGGTTGCATTTTTATGTTATTCTTTTCCTTGTTTTATTTAATTTCCTCTAAGGTGCTTGTAATCCAAATGAATCTGATGCCTCGAATATGTCTTACCCTTGCAAGTGTCATTGATAGCTTATGGTGATGGATAATCATTTCTATTTTATTTTCTGCTTGCATTTTCATTCGATAGCTTAGGTTGGGAATGAGAAAGATCCTATATGCCATGCTTTGCTCGCCTTCAAGTCAAGGTAAGTTGTTGCAATGGATCCACAGTAAGCAAGCGGAAGAGGTAAGTATTATTTAGTTTGTCTTTATTTTAATTTCTTAGTTTAGAACCCACTTTTAAACTACTCTTTTTTCATCAATTTAATTCTTTCCTTTTAAGTTAGTTTTCTTTTATTTAAAATAATAACACAATCTCTTCTTCTATTTCTTCCTATTTCAACATTAAAATTTTTTTTTCTTTCTAAAACAAAGAAGAATATTTTAACCTATTTTGTAAACTTGAAAAAAAAAACTTACTAAAAGTTTCTAACGTACTCCCTCCTTGTAGATCATGACCCGCATATACCCACTTACTATAGCGATAGAATTAAGGAAATATAATATATCTATTATCAATGTCTAAACTTCTATTTTTCTGTGCAGGTTTTATCTCAATCAATTTTTGGCGCCGTTACCGGAGAGGGACGTTAAGTTTTTTTTTAAGTTTATTTAAATAGTTTAACTTTCTTCTTTGTTTTGTGTGCAGGGGCTGATTTTAAGGAAACAATAGTTGTAGTTACATATAAGTGGCTCTGGGACTCTGCTCTAGAAAGCAGACCCAGAAGCTCTCTGCTTTGTCGCAAAAATGCGGTCAAAGCCACGTTTGCGCAGCAAACAGAGTTGATTACTAACTTTGTTTGGTTGCAGGGTGCTTGAATTAAAATGTTTATTTTTCTGCAGAATTAGTTTTATCATTTAACCTACTCTGCACATGTTTCTAACCTCAACAGTAACGTGGTTGCTTTATAAATCCTAAAAAAATGTTTAGACTCTTATATCTTAGGGTATGTGTCTAATTTCGTTTACCTTTACATTTGTTGAAGAGTGCTGGAGCAAAGATCTGTATGCATTGCATATAGTTTAGGAAACATATTTTGAGTGATTCATATTGCTTAAGTGCTGCTTCTACTATATACTTGTATACTTGTACTAAATTGAATTAAGGGTTTGTTCTATAAACAAGATAAGGTGAGAAAGTTATTTCCCTTTCTTAGCCCACAAACAATATCCTCACTCACAGCCAAGCTTAACTAAAACTGAGTAGACGTTGGCTCTAGGGATATCTCGGATTCATTTAGGAGATTGACCTAAGGGAGAAGTTGTTAGAATTTAACTCTTGTCAAATCAGTTGTTAGAAATCTCGAAGATTAGCGGTTTGACATAATTAGGCCTCTTCTTAGGCACGGATACCTCCCAGTGGTCTTGCCCTTACTTGGCCGACTAACTTGTGATCAGATTGCTATAATATATCTCCCGTGCATAGTTTAACCAGTTAAGAGTCATCTTGTGATCAGATTGCTGCAGTATACCCCCTGTGGACAGTCTAACCAGTTAGGAGTCGTCTAGGTCTAAGGTCTACCCTAACATAGGCTAGATTTTTTCTTTGTTTGTTTGTTTGGTTGTTTTTTGACATTTTTGTGATATGGATTATAATTACAATTACAATTATTCTAATACATATCGTGATCCATCTTTCACCCAACCTCTTTTCACTCGGATGTTACCAACCCGACATTTCATAACTCCAACAAACTAAGTATGCCGGATTGGTCTTATCTGAATCAACATTTGCCCCAGTCCTAATATTATAACAAGACTGGAATCATCATCTCCGCTCTTCACTGAGTTAGTGGGAATAAAACTCCCCCGAGTCATTCTATCAACCACCTCACCAACATACTTCTTTTCTAGAACAACCAATAGAGGAAAATTTGGATTTCGAAAAGAGGATAGGAGCCTTGATCAAGTCAAAAAATGATAAGATTCTAGAACTCTTGCATAAGTCTGATCGACAAGTTCAAAACTTAACGGATTCATAATCCCATCAAAATTTCCAAATCCAAGATCCTCACTACATTTTTCAAGTCCCAGCATAACAAGAAGAACCAATTAACATGGAAAAGATAATAGAAAACATGATTCAGTACCAAATGATTTCACCCAATCAAATCTTGATTGTACCCAGTCTATCAATAGGTTAGAAGCACAAATGGGTCATTTGGTCAACACAATTAATGATAAGAAAAAGAAAACTCTCCCCACCAATTTTTGACCATTCCCGATTTTTCTGAACATATTGATAGGAATCAAGAATCATGGTGTTTTGGAGACTTTAACCAAGATTCAATTTTATCACACTACCTTGAAGTTGACCAATATCAACCCATTGACAAATTGACAAGTTTCATTTCAATGAAATTGAACTTGAATATGAATGTAAATCCGATCTTCAATTTTGTGATTTAGTTCCAAATTTTAAATCAATGTTGACTCCGGTATCCTTACCTAATTTGTACCCATTTTTCGAGCCAACATCTATTCATGTACCCATCGATTTTGAAATTAAACCGCCTATTTTGGAAAGTCACATTCCATTGATGGGAAAAGAATGTAAATTTCAATTCTTTGATTTGGACACAACTCTTGAGCCAAATTAACTCTCGAAGCCAAAGTTAATTTTCTCGAGTTAGTATTGGTTCCCAAATCTTTGATTTCAGAGCCCAAATTATCCATTCCACAAAATCACATTCTACTGTTGGACTAGGTATAGACCATAATGACTCCGAGATGATATTTCAAGATTGGTCATATAAAGGGGATAATTCACTATAGGTTCTTACATGATCCTATTCATATTTGGGATTGTAAAAATATAAATAAAAGGTGGTCATAAAAGGTGAGTTCCTTAATAACCTACAATATTTAGATTGGACAACAACACGTGGCCCAATCCGACCATCATCAGAACTACCACCTTGAGGTAATATGTTTCCTTCCCTTTATTCTTTTTCATGCATATATGCATTCATTCATACAGATAGGTGTGGGGGAGAATTCTAATATAACATAGATTTTCTTTTAATTTATAAAAAAATAATAATATTTTCTTTTCGTTTAAATTTTTTTGAAAAGAAAAACAATATCTTGACCTATTTTTTGTAAGAAAATAAATTTTAAGAAATAGAAAAATCATAATTAGAATTTCTTATACTTGGTCAAAATAAAATTATTTGTTTGATTTCTAGATTATGAAGAAAAATTGAAAAAGTAATCTAGTCTTGATTTTTACATTAATGAAATATGCACACTTTATATACTTACATACTTAGGGTTCAAAAATAAAGATTCTTATGACTTATAAAAAAAAGAAAAAAAGAAAAAAAATGAAAAAGAGAAATATATCTATATATATATATCAAAAAATCCTGTGATTAAGCTGGGTATTTGTGCCTCATAAAGGATAAGTATTCACGCCTAAAAGCGATTCATGTAATTAATAAACTCCTTAAAGTTTTATGGTCTTGTTTGCTCGAATCTTTAAGTCCTTGGGGTATTCCTCACCCGATGCCCTAAGACCGTCTGATTTGGGAGTCACCAACCAAAGGCTCGTTAAATGAGAAAATTAGAAAGTCTAATAAAACTAAGGGATAGTACCACCAAAAATTTATAAAAGTAGGCATTAAAATTAGAGTTGAAGAATGTCGAGTCAAATATTCACGGTCACGAAGGTGCATATGACTTAGGGGAAAATAATAGCCTAGATAAGAAATACAGTTTGACTCCTTACCTTGATTGATAATAAGTTTTTGAATAGAGACAGTTTAGGAATGAAAATTTTGGTTTTCTTATAACTTATCGATTGCTTGAATTTTTACAAAAATACTTCAAATATTTTCTCATATTTTTAAAATGCGTTTTCAAAATACTAACACTTTGTTTCTCTTTCTTTTAGGATTTTGTGGGTTTAATCCACTAAAAACCTTCACGAGACAAAACTCGTCTTCTAGGAAAAACCTAGATGTTTAACGACTTGTTGCACGTGCTAAGTGCAATTGTGATTCCTACGAAAGTGGATAGTTAATTTGGTTTTGCCATTTTGTTTTGCTCGAGGACGAGCAAAGGATAGGTGTGGGGATGTGATTATACACGTGCATTGCATATTTAGTGTCACATGTGCCACATTTCGACATTTATTTTATAATAAAACTCTTCTATTTTATACATTTAAATGTCTAATGGTATGCAGGTTAATTAATGGAGAAAAAAAGAGAGATTGACAAGTTTATCTAATTAAATCTGGAGTTTTAAAAGCTCAAGCAAATTAATAAAGATCTGCTCAAATCTAGTGGTTTAGAAGAAATTCTATCCCAAGGCTGAAGCAAATCAGAGAAGATAATACCAGATAAAACCAGCAAAAATCGAATTTTGAAGATCTATTTGGTTAATTTGAAGATCAACGAAGATAAGCTCAATTCTAAAAGTCCAAAAATGAATTTATCGGTATACAAAGAGATAACAGGGATAAATATATTGGCTGTTGGGCTAACGATTTGAGCTCATCTTTTCACCACCCTTTAACACTCCTTTTATCCTATAAGTGCTGCAATTTTTGAAGGCAAACAGGCACCACTCAGCAGAGAGTTTAGGCTAGTTTTTGTTTCTAGTTTTTAACTTAGGTTTTTTTTCTTTTTCTTCTTAAGTAATTTTTCATTTTCTTTATGTAACTTGATTTTTACCTAAATCAGTAAGCAATTTCCCCTTTACAAAAATTTAAGTTTCCTTGCAAATATCTTGTTAAGGCTCGATTTACCTTTAGCTATAGTACTAGTATGTTGCTACAATATGTCAATTTATGTTGATGGTAGTGATAGTATACTATAATCATATGACCAAAAGGGAAACCCTAACAGACTTTGGGTTTAAACATATTTAATTGCTTAACCATCTTTCTTTCTTTTCCATTTGAAGCTAAACTCATCATATACAATTGTGACTTCTGCTTGTGAAGAAATCTAATCCCAACATAGTAGTGTATACCATGATTTAAAATCTTGGTACCGATGGTAGCACCCAATGTTTTTTGGTATCAATATCAATAATATTGGATGTTAATATCGATAATATCGACTAATATTATAAGGTTAATATTGTACAGGGTACGTGAAAACCGATGATATTTCTGATTTATATCAGAATTGGCTGATATTTTAAACCATGGTACATATAATCATTTAAATGAAGTTGCAAGTTCAAATACATTCAATGAGTTGGAAAAAAAATTAAAAATCAGCTGGTTATGATGCCTTAATGAAAATATCTAAACATGAAAAGAAATTCAATCCTTTTTAGAAACTTTAGCGAAGGAACAAGACATGGAGTGTAAATATGTCAAGGACAGGAAATGATGTGGAGATGATGCGGACATCAAGCCATAGTCTTGGCGCGTATATGGTTGAAAAAGACGGGTCGCTTCAATTTTGTTCAAGTAGTTGAAATAGTCTTTATGTATTTTTTATTGTATTTTTGGTTTTTAAGTTTTTTAATTAGTTTAAGTACCACATCGGATGTATTCTGATAGTTAGATTTTGTAAAGCCTAAAAAAGGCCTCATGTACTACTTAATGAAATCAATGGATGATTATTGTGAATTTTCCTCAAAATTATGTGAGATTACTCTCTCCAAATTCTCTTTTTGAGTGTGAAACCCTAAAGATACCCTAGTTTAGGAGTGTGAAAGCCTAACTAGTCTATTCCCTTACTTCTCCTTTTTCTCTTCTTCCAAATCCTATTTCTCTTTCCCAATCCTACAAAATCCCAAAAGATAAAAAAAAATTATTGTTCCCAAAACCCACCTACAATTTCCCAAAATTCACCAACACGCACACCTCCCACATCTCTCATTTCAAAACCCTAACCCTAATCATAGCAGGCCCAGCCCAACTCCCACGCGCGATCTTCTATGTCCCCTCCTCTCCCCTATCTCGCTACCTGCCCAGCTGCCAATCGCCACCCCTCCCTCTCTTTCTTAGTCCCTATCACCACCTCCCCTTTCGGCTTTCTTCTCCTCCCCTGTCGCGCCATCATCATTGACCTCCTCTTTCCCATCTCTGTCAGTGGCTGCGCCACCCCACCAACTCACCCTCCTCTTCCTCCCTATCTTCTTCCTCTACTCCCCTCCTGCTGTTGCCGTCTCTTCTTTCTTCTCCCTTGTGTCTCCTCTTGTTCCTCCCTTGCTGCACCTCCTTCGATCTCAGCCCGCCGTCTGAGCCACCACCATCTCCTTTCTCCTTTAACTGTGCGCTACCTCACCCCGCGACAGCCACCCACTGCCCCTCTCTTCCACTTTCTTTGTTGCTGATTGAAGAACTTGAATCGGTTCATAATCGAGCCCAATCCGAACCCACCAAAGAGAGTTGTGCTTAAGTCATCAAACCCAACTCCCAGATCCGACATGAAGAATCAACCCAACCTGGATTCATTTACTACAGGATCTGGTTCCGCCACTACAGTACTAACCCGCTTCTGCAGAACCTGATCCGCGCTACAGTGCAGACTCGTTTGCAGAACATGCCTGATAACAGATCAGGTTTAGTTTTCATACCATTTCTCAGCCGTTCGGAGTTTGATTCGAGCCATTCTCACAGCGTTAGAAATGTGGAAGGTAGAGCTACACATCCAGCAGACATCACAAGAAAACTGAGGGTGATCCTCAGTAGGTAAGTTTCTGATCCCGATCAGTTATTTTGAGTCTTTATCAACTTAACTACTGTCTACAAAAGTGAGATTGTGTGTATCTCCTATCTATGATACACTAATTTGATATTGATGGTAGAACTTACCTACATAACAGAATTGTTATCTATAATTTATCCGGATTTGAAACCGAATAACTTGCGCATGTTCTTTTGTTAAACCATCTAATGCGTTATTAGTTCTAATCCTTCCCACCCAACGATCGTAACTTGTTGGTAAAGCGTGAGTTTCGTAATATCATTGCTGATTTTTGAACACTCAAACACGTTTCACATCAGGAGATCATCTGATAGAGTAAGTTACCAAGGCTCTTCTCACCAGTGGTATGGTCAGTTCCAATCCAAACTGCCATCAAAATTCCTGATACAAAAATGCCAGTATAGCGAGCCATGCCCCTGAAAGAAACTCCAAATAAATAAAAGTTGCAGGGATATATAGCTCTTGGCAATATAACTCCTGCACATCCGAGAGCGAAGAAACATTTTAATGTAAGTATTATCGAAGAACACACTGTAGACTGGGTAACACATTCTATCATATGAATAAACAATGAATGCCCTACTTGGGAAATTTATTCAGTTTTCTGATTTTGCTGGAGGAGTTGGTAAGCAGCGTCCATGTTGGTTTCATAGCAAATCAGATGCCCATATAGTTAAAGCCAAATGATTTTCTACCATCGCAGGATTGGATCTTAATATTACTTTCTGCATGATAAATAGTATATAACTTTTCTTTTGCCATCCTCTGACACTACAGGAGAAGATACTAATCATAAACCTTCATACTCGTTCTCATTTCACATTTGCAAGAATCCAACCATTTTAATCTCTTCAAATCCGGCCAGCATAAGGCCAAGTCAAATAACATTCAATTTATTTCCAGAGTCCATTTTGATAACATACAACTTTCCGAGAAGAATGTGTTACAAAGAAAAAGATTGATCAAATCTCGTTCAAATTGAGGAAGATGCGTCCATGTAGGGTTGATGTTCTAATCTGCACAAAGACCATGACACGTATCCCGCCTCCTCAGAAATTACCGAAGACAGGCGACAAAATGTGCCAACAGAACATCTCCCCCAAGCATCTGCGGTTCCCGAGGTCACTCCTCTCCCAAGGTCACTCCTCTCTGTTCCTGAGGATTCAACTATCTTGAGACCACTCCTCCTTCTGAGAGCATCGCCATCACGTGGTCGATTCTTCCCATCCTGAGCAAGACAAATGCGCTGACATGCATTATCACTGCCTACGTTCATGGAGATCGTTACGCGGGGTCATCCCATGTTTCAAACGTGCGAAAACTCCTATTCCCACGCAGACTATTACTGAAAATAGCAGGAATCACTCCTGCAATCAAGATGATCGTACATATATTTTGTATTCTTTTACACTCCTACATTTGTCGTGTAATAAATCTGTTAATTTTCTTATCTTAAATGTCTATTTAGCAGGAGAAAATTATGGGGATAAAGACGATAAAATCAAATAAATACCAATTAAAGTCAGATTTAACTAGATCTATTTGGTTAGAGAATGATGATCTCAAAATCAGTTGTTTAAATTCAGATTTTGGTGAATCAAATCGATTAACCGAAGATCAATGAGGATATTGTCGAAATCAAAAGCTCAAACAGAAAATCTAATTGGAAAAGGGAAAAAAGATTAATCTATGCATTTTCTCCCCCCTGGATGTGGCGAATTGGCCATGGATCCTCAGCCAAAGCCGCGGATCTGCGACTTTCTGATGAGATTTGGGGGAGCAAACGCTCCCCCGATCTTCAAACGCTCTCCCCGCTCTGTATTAGCTATAAATTCCAGCAAATTCTTAGTGTACATGGGGCAATTAGATAGAGAAAGATTTGTTAGCCCAGAGGCCCTTCACACTAATTTTGATGATGATTAACTCATGTAGTTATAATTTACTAATATTCTTGTGTTTAAATAGTTTAGTGATTTGTTGGCCCAGAGGCCTTCCACTCTAGTTTTGATGATGATTAACTCATGTAGTTGTAGTTTATTAATAATCTTGTGATATTTAGTTTCAGATATTTAACAAAAATATTAGTAGGTGATTAGCTTCAACAAAGGTGTTTTGGAGCTTTCACATGGTGATTCAAGAGCTCGAGCGTCAAGTTCATATCTAGCACTCGGATGGAGCCAAGCTCGGTGATCACGTTTGGATCGAGTCGACTTGGAGACGGCGCTCTACATGAAGACCTCGGTTTGTTTTAGAATAGTTAGTTTAGATCCATTGTTAAAGATTAGATAGTGTGATATGATCAAGTTCACAACAAACACTTGTTTTAAGTTTCATGTTTAATGGCTTTGCTTTTCGGTTTAACCGATCTTGGTTTTCATGAATAGAATTGAATCAAAACAAGTTTACATGGTTTACTGTATATTAGATTTGATTTATATACATGTATGCTTCATATTATTAGAAAAGCTTATTTTGATAATCTATTCATGTATTTGGGTTTTGTATTTAAACAAAACTTATTTTCGGATTTAATGTCAAAAATATTGATATATATCTCTTTCATGTATATTGGATTCTATCCATATACTATATGCTTCAAAGTTGTTTAAACATCATGTTTTTGTATTTACATGTGTTTTGAAAAAATCGGATTTTCATTTCAAAAATTCAAGTTTTGAAAAATACGGATTTTGGTTTTCAGCAAAATTTGTAAGTCACAAAAATGGTCCAAAATGTTTGTAATATGACTTGATTTTTACTCAAACATGTTTGTATTTCAAAGATATAACATGAACTGATTTTTGTTGAATTTATGAGATTTTATGGGATTTATTTGATAATAAAAAGACAAATTTTCAAGTCCTGTATTTTTCCCTGCCAGGCTCTGGCGGTCGACAAAGACGGTCGACCGGACTAGTGGTCGGTCGACCGGACCGATCGACCGATGTGCACAAAACGTGCACAAGGCCAGTATGTTTGGTTGGTCGACTGAGCGGTCAACTGATTGAAATCAGCTCACTCTCGGTTAGCCCGGTCGACCGGCCAGAGAGCAACGGCTCTCTGGTTCTGGGCACGGTCGACCAGGCGGTCGACCGGCCAGAGAGCCGTTGCTCTCTGGTTCTGGGCACGGTCGATCGGGCAGTCGATCGGAGGGCTCAACGGTCAAATTTTTGACCGTTAGCCGGTCGACCAGAAGGCCACTCTAAGCCTTTTCTGCTGCCAACGGGCAGATTCAAAATGGGAGATAAATATCCCCCCATTTGAGTTGTTTCTTAACAAATTTTCAAGAGCAAAATTTTAGATCTTTTTAAGTGTTTTAAAAGGAAGTTTTTCAAAAGAGTTTTTGAGTTTAAAAGATCAATCTTCATTTGTTTTTAAAGTGTTTGATAATTTAAAGAAAATAGTCTTTTGAGAATTGGTTTTTGATCTAAAAATTCTATATCTACTTGGAGATTTTCTCAAGTGATTTTTTTCGTTCAAAACACTTTATTTTCTCAAACTGGGGCTTATCATTCTATCCTATTGATTAGGATCTCTGTTTTTTTGGGAAAAGAATTGGTTTGTGGTTGAGATAGACCACCAAGTTGTAAACCTTCCATCTTTGTGATATCACTCTAGTGAGAGTTGATTGATTTGTTATCCCTCAAGTGTGAGGTGATAGCGGAAGTGTTATTTGGCTCCTCTAGTAAGAGGTGGAGATTGTGTTGGAATCCCTCAAGTGTAGGTGACTGTGTTTGATTGGCTTTGTGCCTAGCCTCTAAAGGTAGAGTTATGTTGTATTTGAGAGAGGAGTTGTGTACTCCCGGCTATTGTATTGCCCAAAATCCTCAGTGGAGGTTCCCTGTGTGGGAAGTCCTGTGTGGACGAGTTAGTGAAAATCCTTCTGTGTGAAGGCGGGGACGTAGAGCTGTGTGCTCAAACCTCAAAACATATCTGTGTGTTTACAATTGATCCACTTTCTCTAACTCTCTCTTACTTTGTGCATTTCATATTATCATATCATATATATGATTGGTTTGTTTGTGTGCCTCACTTGTGTTTAACCACGAGATCTTTACATAGCACCTCAACTCTTATTCAGAGGAATCAAGAGGAGTTAGTCCAGAGTCCTTCACTAGGAATTCAGCTACACTCGTTAGTTACACTAAGTGTATTGCAATTAAGTTTTTAATTTTCGCATTATTAAACAAACAATTGTTTTAAGTTTCATGTTTATTAGCTTTGCTTTTTAGTTTAACCGATCTTGGTTTTCATGAATTGAATTGAATCAAAACAAGTTTACATGGCTTACTGTATATTAGATTTGATTTATATACATGTATGCTTCATATTCTTAGAAAAGCTTATTTTGATAACCTATTCATGTATTTGGGTTTTGTATTTAAACAAAACTTATTTTCGAATTTAATGTCAAAAATATTGATATATATCTCTTTCATGTATATTTGATCTATCCATATACTATATGCTTCAAAGTTGTTTAAACATCATGGTTTTGTAATTACATGTGTTTTGAAAAAATCGGATTTTCATTTCAAAAATTCAAGTTTTGAAAAATACGGATTTTAGTTTTCGAAAAAATTTGCAAGTCACAAAAATGATTCAAAATGTTTGTAATATGGTTTGATTTTACTCAAATATGTTTGTATTTCAAAGATATAACATGAACTAATTTTTGTAAAATTTATGAGATTTTACGGGATTTATTTGATAATAAAAAGACCAGTTTCCAAGTCCTGTATTTTGCCTTGCCAGGCTCTGGCGGTCGACCGGGACGGTCGACCGGACCAGTGGTTGGTCGACTGGACCGATCGACCGATGTGCACAAGACGTGCACAAGGCCAGTATGTTTGGCCGGTCGACTGAGCGGTCGACCGACTGAAGTCAGCTCACTCTCGGTTGACCCGGTCGACCGGGCGGTCGACCGGCCAGAGAGCCGTTGCTCTCTGGTTCTGGGCACGGTCGACCGAGCGGTCGATCGGAGGGCTCAACGGTTGAATTTTTGACCGTTGGCCGGTAGACCGAAAGGCCACTCTAGGCCTTTTCTGCTGCCAACGGGCAGATTTAAATTGGGATATAAATATCCCCATTTGAGTTATTTCTTAACAAGTTTTCAAGAGCAAAATTTTAGATCTTTTCAAGTGTTTTAAGAGCAAGTTTTTCAAAAGAGCTTTTGGGTTTAAAAGATCAATCTTCATTTGTTTTTAAAGTATTTGATAATTCAAAGAAATAGTCTTATGGGAATTGGTTTTTGATCTAAAAATTCTATATCTATTTGGAAATTTTCCCAAGTGATTTTCTTCGCTCAAAACATTTTATTTTCTCAAACTTGGGCTTATCATTCTATCCTATTTATTAGGATCTTTGTTTTTTTGAGAAAAGAATTGGTTTGTGGTTGAGATAGACCACCAAGTTGTAAACTTTCCATCTGTGTGATATCACTCTACTGAGAGTTAATTTATTTGTTATCCCTCAAGTGTGAGGTGATAGCGGAAGTATTATTTGGCTCCCTCTAATAAGAGGTGGAGATTGTGTTGGAATCCCTCAAGTGTGAGGTGATTGTGTTTGATTGGCTTTGTGTCTAGCCTCTAAGTGTAGATGTTGTATTGTATTTGAGAGAGGAGTTGTGTACTCCCGACTATTGTATTGCCCAAAATCCTCAGTGGAGGTTCCCTGTGTGGGAAGTCCGTGTGGACGAGTTATTGAAATTCCTTCTGTGTGAAGGCGGGGACGTAGAGCTGTGTGCTCAAACCTCAAAACATATCTGTGTGTTTACAATTGATCCACTTTCTCTAACTCTCTCTTACTTTGTGCATTGATTCATATTGTCATATCATATACATGCTTGGTTTGTTTGTGTGCCTCACTTGTGTTTAACCACGAGATCTTTACATAGCACCTCAACTCTTATTCAGAGGAATCAAGAGGAGTTAGTCCAGAGCCCTTCACCGGGAATCCAGCTACACTCGTTAGTTACACTAAGTGTGTTGCAATTAAGTTTTTTATTTTCGCATTATTGATCATTAGATTAGCCATACACCTATTCACCCCCCCTCTAGGTGTATTTTCAATTGGTATCAGAGCCTACGCTCTTGATATTTGGTTTAACCACCTAAGAGTGTGATCTTGGTTAGCTGATCTATCATTTACATTTGCACACTTATATTGTTTACAGACACTCATTGATTGCTTAAAACCTCCCATGTTTGATATTTCCAACATTGACATGTAAAAATTTATGATGAGTATATACCTAAAAACCCTAGGCTTGCATGTTTTCCTTGCCGTTACCAAGAAATCCTATCTTGGTAATAGCAAGCATATAGAGGGCAATGCACAAGCCCTTAAGGCACTTAAAGCACGCTTAACAATGAATATCTTATGATAGTTTCTAACTGTGATTCCACCTTTGCAGTATGGAATACATTGACCTCCTCCAAGCTTCAAACGCCAATCATTGTGGAGGATAAATCTAGTGGAGAATCCGAGCAGCAATGCTACATGGTCCAAGGAAATGACTCCCTTGAGGTATATTCGGAATCTAAATTAGATGATAATGATGCTAGTTCTTCTAGTAATGATTATATTGATGCAAATGCTTTTAATGAAGAACTTTCAATTGTTTGTGAAAAATTGCTTGAAAAATATAATCTTTTGAAAAAAAAAAGTCTAGGACTTAACAAAGAAAATAAAGATTTATTTTTAAAACTTGATTTAGCTTTACAAGAGAAGGAAGAGATTTCAAGTGAACGTGACTCACTTAAATCCCAACTTGACCTTGCCTCAAAGGAAAATAAAATTTTGAAAAGTAAAAATGATTGCAATGATGTTTTGAAAAAAAATGAGATCTTATCTTTAAAACTTGATTTATTGTACAAAAAAATGATTCTTTGAAAATCAAAATTATTTCTATTTCAAAGGATTTGGATTTGATGTCTAATGAAAATGTATCTTTAAAAAATGATTTAAACTCTCATGTTAGCCATGCTAGTGTAGTTTCATATTCTAGCTCACCTATTGCATGCACCTCTTCTTCCATGATTGAAAATGATATTTGTATGCTTAAGAAGAGTGTGGATTGTTTGGGCTCCACTTTGAGCCATTGTGCCATGAATCATACACGTTTGGAATCCATGTTTCGCAAGAAACAAGTTCCATTTATGCATGCACACCATACACGGCATACACATGCTCCCCACGTTCACACCCATCACACAATGTATGCTCATGTGTATAGTTGTACACATTGTGGACGTAAGGGCCACCTTACTAAGTTTTGTTATGATCGTATACCTGATTCAAATTTAGCAACTAAATTTGTTTGGGTTAGGAAAGGAGCTAACCCCCATGGACCCAAAAGAGTATGGGTACCAAAGATCACTTCTATTTTATTTGATGTTGGTGTCGGCTCTCACATGACGTAAGAGTGATGGTGCCTTGAGGTAGATGCGTTCCAAGCTTAAAGAGGACTATTTGGATGCATCACTTTCAAGGAGAGTTTAGTGGGAGGACTATCATGGTTTGGAGATATGGAGATGTGCCCTATTGGTTTTGGTAACGATCTCTTACTCCTTATTTATGTTTACATGCTTTTTATGTCATTGATTTTTAGCATGATTTGATGTTTCTTGATTATTATGTTAAATGCCATGATTATTAG
Source organism: Agave tequilana (assembly GCA_038442645.1). NCBI lineage: Eukaryota > Viridiplantae > Streptophyta > Magnoliopsida > Asparagales > Asparagaceae > Agave > Agave tequilana. The sequence goes on along the minus strand of JAVJIF010010454.1, from coordinate 102,439 downwards.
ACTTGTGACATGAATGATTAGTATTTGAGATCACTCATGTTTAATATGGATTTATACTTTTGCAAGTCTCACATTTATTTTAACTATTGTGTATATCATAGATCTAATGCATGTTCATTTACCATAATGATCATATATATGTTTATAAGTTTTGTTTTGATTTCTACGCTTCATGTTTTGAATACATGTTTAGATGTTAGTTTTCATTTAAATTTGGATGTATACTTGTACAACTAGTAAGCCACAAATAGAATTATTACATGTTTGCACTTGAAGGCTTATTTGTACCCACTAGATGTACTAATATAGTTTAGTTTTGATGATTCATACATTTTGACTTGTATTCCATAATTTTGTACATGTTTTTCATGTTTATGTTTAACTTCTTGTATAAGCCTATTTTGTCTAATAATAGTTATATATATACATCCATGAGCCACTTGCCTTCATGCATATACTTTTGTGGACTCGTTTATGTTAGGATATGTATATATACTCTAGTTTATACAAAACATACATATACTTTGAAGGATTCTAGTTTTGATGACTTTCATGTTTAAGGAATTTCACTTTGAGCTTATTGCCAATTTTCATGATTATGTTTTTCACATAACTCTTATATACTCACATTACTCAATGTTTTCTTATGATTTTATTTTCATGAGTATAATATGTGCTATATAGATTTTGAGTGTTTGATGACCATGTGACTTACATGTTTTTCATGGAATATATTCTTGTTTTATTTCTTACTTGTAGGATTTCATATTAGTTTTCAAATTTATCATATAACTAGTTCGTATTCTTCATTTTGGAAGAGTTTTCAATTATGCTAAACTATTTTAAAACCTAATTTTGAAAACCCTTTCCTTCTAAGGGCGGCTGGTTGGGCGATCATGCCTTATATGCTCTTAATTGAAAATCTATTTAAACATGTGCATGAATGGATGGTAGGGAATATAAGTTATACATTTGATTCTTATTATACTTTCAATTGGTATAATTGGATCTTTTCAATTGGTATCACTATTGACATTTTTTTATACTCATATATATTCTTATATATGTATGCTTACACTTCAGATAGTATCAATTTCGATTGGTATTCATCTTTCCATACATATATATGTATTTTATTTGTGCTTATTTATATCTCTATATCTTTGAGCACAAATTTTGGCTATACTAAGCTTCATTTCTTAAATGACTATTATATTTCAATTTGTATCTTATACAAGCTTATGCATCATTTTGTTTGGCATTTCATAAAGAGGGAGAAAATTTATTTTTCACCTTTTAATTGGTTTTGTTTACCTTTGATATTTTACTCCCACACTTTATGTTGAAAAATGATTGAAAAATGAGATTGATTTTTTTGATATCATATGCTCCTAGTGTAAAATATTTTCAATTGGTACTAATTTTTACAATTGGTATCAAGATTACCTATATGTTTACATCTTTCAATTAATATCAAAATTTTTTTGTTTTATTTACTTTGAATTGGTATAATATAGACATGTTTATTTAAATTTATATTAAAAATATTTGTTTTATGTACTTTCAATTGGTATGTTTTATTTATTTTCAATTGATATCATGATGCACTAAAATTGATATATTTTTTTCAATTGGTATCATAATGTTTTGATTTGATTTTACCCCTTATTGATTTTTTTTGTTTCGGACAAAAAGGGGTAGAACATTGTTTTATTGTTTATTTTAACCCCTTTGTTGATGATTGACAAAAAGGGGAGAAGTATTAGAGTTTATATGCATGATTTATTGTTTATTTGTAAGTTTATATTAAAGTTTCTTTCATATTGATACCAAGAGAGTTTGTTTAATGTTTTCATGTTTTGTTGATATTGGTATCAAGAGCATGGATATTAATATCAAGAACATATTTTGTTGTTTTGTTTTATTGATATTAAGAACATTTGTTAAAATTTTTATTGTTGATATCAAGAGATTTTATTGATTATCTTTCAATTGGTATCAAGAGCTTTTATTGATTACTATCAAGAGCTTTTATTGCTTTTATTGATAAAGCTTTCAATTTAAATTCTTATTGGTAAAAGAGAAATTATTTAAAGAACATGTTTATTTTAAGTTTATATTTTCAATTATTATTTAAGAATATGTTTATTAAAAAGGGGAAAAAGAATTTATTTTAAAAAATTTGTATCAAGAACATGTTTATTTCATTGTTTTATGCATGTCTATGCATATTCATGTTTAACATTCATTGCATATCTTATAGTTTATTGCTATGCATGAGTTAAGGGGGAGCTTCTTTGAAGCTTAACTTTAATCCATGCATATATAACTCCATGAGTTTTGTCATCATCAAAAAGGGGGAGATTGTTGGCTCAGAGGCCTTCCACTCAAGTTTTAATGATGATTAACTCATGTAGTTATAATTTACTAATAATCTTGTGATATTTAGTTTCAGATATTTAACCAAGATATTAGTAGGTGATTAGCTTCAACAAAGGTGTTTTGGAGTTTTCACATGGTGATTCAAGAGCTCGAGCGTCAAGTTCATATCTAGCACTCGGATGGAGTCAAGCTTGGTGGATCACGTTTGGATCGAGTCGACTTGGAGACGGCGCTCTACAAGAAGACCTTGGTTTGTTTTAGAATAGTTAGTTTAGATCCATTGTTAAAGATTAGATAGTGTGATATGCTCAAGTTCACAACACACACTTGTTTTAAGTTTCATGTTTATTGGTTTTGGTTTCAGTTTAACCGATCTTAGTTTTCATGAATAGAATTGAATCAAAACAAGTTTACATGGTTTACTGTATATTAGATTTGATCTATATACATGTATGCTTCATATTCTTAGAACAACTTATTTTGATAACCTATTCATGTATTTGAGTTTTGTATTTAAACAAAACTTATTTTCGGATTTAACGTCAAAAACAAAGATATATATATCTCTTTTATGTATATTAGATTCTATCCATATACTATATACTTCAAAGTTGTTTAAATATCATATTTTTGTATTTACATGTGTTTTGAAAAATCGGATTTTCATTTCAAAAATCCAATTTTTGAAAATACGGATTTTTATTTTCGGCAAAATTTGTAAGTCAAAAAAATGGTTCAAAATGTTTGTAACATGGTTTGATTTTTACTCAAACATGTTTGTATTTCAAAGATATAACATGAACTGATTTTTATGGAATTTATGAGATTTTATGGGATTTATTTGATAATAAAAAGACCAGTTTTCAAGTCCTGTATTTTGCCCTGCCAGGCTCTAGCAGTCGACCGGGATGGTCGACCGGCCAAGTGGTTGGTCGACCTGACTGGTCGACCGATGTGCACAAGATGTGCACAAAGGCCAGTATGTTTGGCCGGTCGACCGAGCGGTCGACCGACTGAAGTCTGCCCACTCTCGGGTTGGCCCAGTCGACCGGGCGATCGACCAGCCAGAGAGCCGTTGCTCTCTGATTCTGGGCACGGTCGACCGGAGGGCTCAACAGTTAAATTTTTGACCGTTGGCTAGTCGACCGGAAGGCCAATCTGGGCCTTTTTTGCTGCCAACGGGCAGATTCCAAATGGGGTATAAATATCCCCCCATTTGAGTTGTTTCTTAACAAGTTTTCAAAAGTAAAATTTTAGATCTTTTCAAGTATTTTAAGAGCAAGTTTTTCAAAAGAGTTTTTGGGTTTAAAAAATCAATCATCACTTGTTTTTAATGTGTTTTATAATTCAAAGAAAATAGTCTTTTGGGAATTTGTTTTTGATCTAAAAATTCTATATCTATTTGGAGATTTTTTTCAAGTGATTTTCTTTGTTTAAAATACTTTGTTTTCTCACGCTTGAGCTTACCATTCTATCCTATCGATTAGATTTTGGGAAAAGAATTGGTTTGTCTTTGAGATAGACCACCAAGTTGTAAACCTTCCATCTTTGTGATATCCCTCTAGTGAGAGGTGATTGATTTGTTATCCCTCAAGTGTGAGGTGATAGTGGAAGTGTTATTTGGCTCCCTCTAGTGAGAGGTGGAGATTGTGTTGGAATCCCTCAAGTGATTGTGTTTGATTGGCTTTGTGCCTAGCCTCTAAGTGTAGAGGTTGTGTTGTATTTGAGAGAGGAGTTGTGTACTCCCGGTTATTGTATTGCCCAAAATTCTTAGTGGAGGTTCCCTGTATGAGAAGTCCTGTGTGGACAAGTTAGTGGAAATCCTTCTGTGTGAAGGCAGGGATGTAGAGCTGTGTTTTGAACCTCGAAACATATACATGTGTTTGCGATTGATCCACTTTCTCTAACTCTCTCTCTCTTACTTTGTGTATTGATTCATATTGTCATATCATATACATGCTTGGTTTGTTTGTGTGCCTCACTTGTGTTTAACCACGAGAGCTTCACATAGCACCTCAACCCTTATTCAGAGGAATCTAGAGGAGTTAGTCCAGAGCCCTTCACCGGGAATTCGGCTGCACTCGTTGGTTACACTAAGTGTGTTGCAATTAAGTTTTTAATTTCCGCATTATTGATCATTAGATTAGCCGTACACCTATTCACCCCCCTCTATGTGTACTTTCATGATTGACCAAGATATTAGTAGGTGTTTAGCTTCAACAAAAAAGTTTTGAGGCTAACACGTGTTGATTCAAGAGCTCGAGCGTCAAGATCGCATCTGGCACTCAGTTTGTGTTTAGTTTATGTTTAGATCTTATGTAAAGATTTGATAGTGTTGATATGCTCAAGTTCACATACACACACAAGTTTAAATGTTAGTTTTTGGTTTAGCCCATTTTGGTTTTCATATCAAAAGCATAGATATATATATATATCTTATATGTATATTGGATTCTATCCATATACAATATGCTTCAAAGTTGTTTCAATATCATGTTTTTATATTTACATGAATTTTGGAGAAAACGATTTTCCATTTCAAAGTTTCATTTTTGAAAAATACGGTTTTTGTTCAAAGGCCAAATTTCAATATCACAAAAATGGTTCAAATTGTTTATAATATGTGTTGAATTTTAGTCACACATATTTGTATTTCAAAGATCTTATAAGAACTTATTTTTTTGAAATTTATATAATTTTATGGGATTTTATAGATGTTAAAAGACAAGTTTTTCTATCATATAATCCCCAGCCAGACTGATCAGCGGTCGACCGGGTCGGTCGACCAGAGCGGTCGACCGATGTGCACGAAGACGTGAACATGGCCAGCCAACTCGGCCGGTCGATCGCGCGGTTGACCGACTGAAAGCACCCCACTCTCAGGTGGGAGCCGGTCGACCGGGCGGTCGACCGTTGACTGTGGCTGGTCAACTGGACGGTCGACTGGTGGCACAACGGTCGAAAATCTGACCGTTGGCCAATCGACTGGGCGGTCAACCGACAGCAGAAATTTTCTGCTGTCTTGGCCCATTGGCTTGTTCTTGGATTGGGTTATAAATACCCATCCCGTTGGGTTGTTTTGATCAAGAATTTCAAGAGTAAATTTTTCTATCTTCTTAAGTGTATTAGTAAGAAATTTTCAAGAGTCTTTGGGCTAAAAGATTTTATCTTTATTTATTTTAAAGGGTTGAAAAAATCAAAGAAAAAGAGAGTCTTTGGAATTAATTTTGATCTTCATTTATATTTCTATCTAGAGTTTTTCTAAAGAGTTTTTCTTTGCGATTTATTTTTCAAACACCTTGATTTTTCACACTTGAGCTATCATATCTATCCTATCTATAGGATTTTATTTTTGTGGAAAAATTGGTTTGTGGTTTGTTGAGACCACCAAGTGTTGTAATCCTCTTTACTTTAAGTTGTGTTATCCCTCTTGTGTAAAGATGATTGTGGAAGAGTTTGGTTTTGTTGTTATCCCTCTAAGTGTAGAGGTGATTGTGGTTGGCTTGGTTTTCAGCCAATCCCTCTAGTGAGAGGTGCTTGTGTTGGCTTTGTGCCTATCCCTCTATTGAGAGGTTGATCTTGTGTGGCTTAATACCTTGCCTATTGTGTAGAGATTATTGCTGTTTGAGAGAGGAATTGTGTACTCCAAAGTTGTATTACCCAAACCCTGAGTGGAGGTTCCCTCTGTGGGAAGTCCTGTGTGGACAATATAGTAGAAATCCTTCTGTGTGAAGGCGGGGACATAGAGCAGTGGATCGAACCTCGAAACATATCTTAGTATTTGCGATTGATCCACTATCTCTAAACTCTCTCTTATATCTTACATTGATTCATATTGTTCATATCATATATGCTTGGTATTGTTTGTGTGCCTCACTTGTATTGAACCAAGAGAGCTTCATATAGCACCTCAACTCTTATCCAGAGGAATTTATAGGAGTTAGTCCAGAGCCCTTCACCAGGAATTCGGCTACACTCTTTGGTTACACTAAGTGAGTTGCAATTAGTTTTTAATTTCACATCATTTGTCATTAGATTAGCCATACACCTATTCCCTCCCCTTTAGGTGTACTTACAATTGGTATTAGGGCCTACGCTCCTGATATTATATTTACCCACCTATGATTGACATCTTGGCTAGCTAATCTAGATTTGCATTTGCACACTTATTTGTATACACGCACTCATGGACTTCATGACTCCTCCCATGTATGATACTTCCAACATTGATGTTTGGAAAGTTAAGATGTTTATGTACCTTAAAACCCTAGGTATGCATGTTCACCTTACCACTACCAAGAAATCTTATCTTGATAATAACAAGCATATAGAGGCCAATGCACAAGCTCTAGAGGCACTTAGGCAAACATTAAATAAAGAATATTTGTCTATGGTTTCTCATTGTGATTCCACTTTTGCAGTGTGGAATACTTTGACATCTCTCGCGCTACAAATGATGAAATATGTGGAGGAGGAATCTAGTGGAGATGACTCTAACCAACATTACTACATGGTCCAAGGGAATGATTCCCTTGAAGCACAATCGGAAACTCAACTAGATGATAGTACTAGTTCTTCAGACGATGATTATGTTGATGCCGATGCTTTGAATGAAGAACTATCGATTGTTTGTGAAAACTTGTTTGAAAAATACCAAGTTCTGAAAAAGAAAAGTATTAAATTAAAGAAAGAAAATAAGGATTTGTGTTCAAAACTTGATTTGATTTTGCAAGAAAGGGATGAGATTTCAATTGAAAGGGATCATTGAATCTCAACTTGACCTTGCTCTAAATGAAAACTAAATTTTGAAAAATAAAAATAATTGTGATGAGATTTTGAAGAAAAATAAGGATGAGATTTTGAAGAAAAATAAGGCTTTGTCTTCAAAACTCTATTTTGTTTTAAAAGAAAATGAATCTTTGAAAAATAAAATTGTTTTAATTTTAAACAAATTGGATTTGGTTTCTAAGAAAAATATTTCTTTGAAAAATGATTTAGATTCTCATGTTTGCCATGCTACTATAGCTTCACCATCTAGTGTACCTATTGCATGCTCCACCTCTTCTTCTATTATTAAAATGATATATGTGCTTTAAAGAAGAGTGTTGATTATTTGGGCTCCACTTTGAGCCAATGTGTCTTGAACCACACACGATTGGAATCCATGTTTCACAAGAAACATGCTTCTCTTATGCATGCACATAAACCACGACTTATACATACTTCTCACGTTCATACACATAACACCATGTATGCTCATGTGCACACATGTACACATTGTGGACGTAAGGGCCACCTTGCAAGATTTTATTATGATAGAATACATAATTCAAATTTTGCAAATAAGTTTGTTTAGGTTGGGAAAGGTGCTAACCCCCATGGACCTAATAGAGTATGGGGACCAAAAGTCACTCCTATTTTATTTGATGTAGGTGTGGGCTTTCACTTGACGTGAGGGCATTGGTGCCTTGATTGTGAATACTTTTGTGCTTGATGGACTCTACTTTAGATGCATCACCTTTAAGGAAGTTTTGTGGGAGGACTATCATAGTTTGGAGACTTAGAGATTAGCCCTAATGATTTTGATAACTATCTCTAACTCTCATTTAGTTTACATGCTTTCATTATTGATTTTTAGCATGTTTTAGTTTTTCATAATTATTATGTTAAATACCATGTTAATTAGAATAGTGATATGTATATGTAATCTTTGAGAAACACTCATGTTTATATGGATTTATATTTTTGTGTTCTCACTTTAATTTAACTATTGTGTATATCCTAATCTAAGACCTGTATATTTAGCCTAATGATCACATTGATTTTTGTTTATGATTTTGCACTTCATGTTTTGATTACATGTTTGGATGTAACCTTCATTAAAACTTGTGTATATACTTGTACAACTAATGAGCCACATTTGATTTTTGTATATTTGTGCTTAATTGCTCATTTGTACCCATTAGATGTAGTAGTTTTTGTGTTTCGTGCATTTTAACTTGTATTCCCTATTTTGTACATGTTTTTCATGATAATGTGTTTAGCTTCATGTATATGTCAATTTTGCCAAAACTTTAGATATACATGTCTATCTTAGAGTCTCTTGCTTTTCATGCAAATTCTATTATGGACTCATTCGTATTTGGAATATGTATGAATACTTTTAGTTTTAACTAAACATGCATATACCTTGAAGTATATTTAGTTTTGATGACTTTTATGCTTTTGGTAAGTAATTTCATATGAGCTTTATTACATATTTCCATGATTATGCTTTTCACATAATTCTTGTATGCTCACACTACTTGATGTTTCTCATGACTTTATTTTCATGAGTCTTATATGTACTTTATAGTCTTTGAGTGTCAATTGTTTAGTGATTTTTATGGATATATTCTTGTTCTATTCGTTGCTTGAAGGATTTCGTACTAGTTTTTAAGATTATCATAAAACAGTTGCGTATTTCTTCTTTTTGGAAGTGTTTTCAATTATGTTAAAATTATTTTCAAATCTTATTTTTGAAAGCTCCTTCCTTCGACGGGCAGTTGGATGGGCGACCATGCCTTGTATGCTCTTATTGAAAATCTTTATAAACATGTGCATGAAAGGGAGGTAGCATGAGTTATACACTTGATTCTCATTATATTTTCAGTTGATATCACAATTGATATTTTTTTATATACTCATATTTGTGTTTTCTACATATGTATGCTTCAACTTTCAAATAGTATCAATTTCGATTGCTATTTATATTTTCATATAGATATATGTGATTTGATTGTGCTTACTATATCTTTACATCTTAAAGTACAAATTATACTTATGCTACGCTTGATTTACTCATTAATGTTAATTTTTTTAATTGGTATCTTATACAGGCTTATGCATTATTTTTATTAGTATTTCATAAAGGGGAGAAAATTCATGTTTTATCTCACAATCGGTTTTATTTTTAATTGGTATCTTACTCTCATTCCTTATGATGAAAAATACTTTGTTTTGGTATATGCTAACATTTTCAATATTGATATTAAGAATCTTAAATTGGTATTATTCTCTATTTGGTATTCTCTATTAAAAAATGAATTTAGTGTTTATCCAATAATTTGATTTTTGCTTTCTGTTGGTATGAAAATTTATACAATATGTATATTTCAATTGGTATCAAAAACTTACTACGTTTCATTTTCAATTGGTATCAAAAAAATTTACAAGATATTTTCAATTGGTATCTTTTCGTATTTTAAAAGTTTATTTATTTTAATTGGTGTCATAAATTGGTATCATAAGTTTGTTTTAAAGAAGTTTCATAATGTTTTTATATGCAAGGGAAGCTTCACATCTTCTCCATATATAAATTCATGTTGAGTGTATCTCATATTGAGGAGCTTGACCTCTCTTCTCTTTGTCTTACACGTGTGTAGGGGGAGCTTCACATCTCCTTTTATACATTGTATATATGTGTTATGCGATTAGAGTTTAGTTATCTCTTTTTCATGTAATGCATGTATGCAGGGAGAGTTAACTTTACATCCCTCCTCTTCATGAATGTATATCGCATATATAGAATTTTATTATTTGATTTAACAAAAAAGGGGAGAAGATTATTTTTGAGAGTTTATTTACATCTTTGTTGATGAATTGACAAAAAGGGGGATAAATATTTGATTAACTTATATATGCGTGCTTATTTCATTTCCTTGTTTTATACAAAAAGAGGGAGAAGAATTTTAAGAGTTTTTATATATGCATGTTTATTTTCTTATTTAATACATATATGTTTTGTTTAAGCAAAAAAAGGAGAAGTATTTGGAGAATTTGCGTATGTTTATTTTCTCATTTATGCATATTTGTTATGAGCATTCATTGCATATCTTTATGTTTATTGCTATGCATAAGTTAAGGGGGAGCTTCCATGAAGCGTAACTTTAATCCATGCACATATAATTCCATGAGTTTTGTCATCATCAAAAAAGGGAAGATTGTTGGCCCAGAGGCCTTCACACTAGTTTTGATGATAATTAACTCATGTAGTTATAGTTTACTAATAATCTTGTGTTTAAATAAATTCAGTGATTGACCGAGATATTAGTAGGTATTTAGCTCCAACAAAGGAGTTTTGAGGCTAACACGTGTTGATTCAAGAGCTCGCGTGTCAAGAACGCATCTAGCACTCGGTTGAAGACAAGCTCGTTGGATCGCATTTGGATCGAGTCGACTTGGAGACAGGAAGACTTTAGTTTGTATTTAGATCTTGTGTAAAGATTAGATCGTGTTGATATGCTCAAGTTCACATACACACACAAGTTTAAATGTTTGATTTTCGATTTAGCCCGTTTTGGTTTTCATATCAAAAACATAGATATATATCTTATATGTATATTGGATTCTATCCATATACAATATGGTTCAAAGTTGTTTCAATATCATATTTTTGTATTTACATGAGTTTTGGAGAAAATGATTTTCCATTTCAAAGTTTGATTTTTGAAAATACGATTTTTATTTAAAGGCCAAATTTCAATATCACAAAAATGGTTCAAATTATTTATAATATTTGTTGAATTTTAGTCATACAGATTTGTATTTCAAAGATCTTCTAAGAACTTAGTTTTGTAAAATTTATGTAATTTTATGGGATTTTATAGATATTAAGAACACAAGTTTTTCTATCCTATAATCCCCAGTCAGACTGACTAGCGGTCGACCAGACCAATGGTCAGTTGACCGGAGCGGTCGACCGATGTGCACGAAGACGTGCACATGGCCAGCCAACTTGGCCGGTCGACCGGTGGCTCAACGATAGGAAATCCAACTGTTGGCCGGTCGATCGGATGGTCGACCGACAGCAGTAATTTTCTGCTATCTTGGCCCAATGGCTTGTTTTTAGATTGGGTTATAAATACTCATCCCTTTGGGCTGTTTTGATTAATAATTTCATGAGCAAATTTTTCCATCTTCTTAAGCGCTTTAGTAAGAAGTTTTCAAGAGTGTTAAGGCTTAAAGATTTTATCTTTATTTGTTTTAAAGGGTTGAAAAAATCAAAGAAAAGGAGAGTCTTTGGGAATTAGTTTTGATCTTCATTTATATTTCTATCTAGAGTTTTTCCTAAGAGTTTTTATTTGTGATTTATTTTCCAAACACCTTGATTTCTCACGCTTGAGCTATCATATCTATCCTATCTATAGGATCTTATTTTTGTGGGAAAATTAGTTTGTAGTTTGTTGAGACCACCAAGTGTTGTAATCCTCTTTACTTTGAGTTGTGTTATCCCTCTTGTGTAGAGTTGATTGTGGAGGAGTTTGGTTTTATTGTTATCTCTCTAAGTGTAGAGTGATTGTCGTTGGTTAGGCTTTGAGTTTATCCCTCTAGTGAGGTGATTGTGCTGGCTTTGTACGTATCCCTCTATTGAGAAATTGATCTTATTTGGCTTGGTGCCTTGCCTCTTGTGTAGAGGTTTTTGTTATTTGAGAGAGGAGTTGTGTACTCCAAAGTTGTATTATCCAAATTCTCAGTGGAGCTTTCTTGTGTGGGAAGTCCCGTGTGAACGATATAGTGAAAATCCTTCTGTGTGTAGGTGGAAATGTAGAGCAGCGGCTCGAACCTCGAAACATGTCTTGGTATTTGTGATTCATCCACTATCTCTAAACTCTCTCTCTCTTATATCTTGCATTGATCATATTGTTCATATCGTATAAGCTTGGTATTATTTGTGTGCCTCACTTGTATTGAGCCAAGAGAGCTTCATATAGCACCTCAACTCTTATTCAGAGGAATTTAGAGGAGTTAGTCTAGAGCCCTTCACCAGGGATTCGGCTACACTCTTTGGTTACACTAAGTGAGTTACAATTAGTTTTTATTTTGCATTATTTGTTATTATATTAGCCATACACCTATTCACCCCCCCTCTAGGTGTGCTTTCAAGATTCTATGGCCAGTTTTCATTCTAGGTTAGTGTAGATTTTTATTTTTCTTTTCATGTAACTTTTATTTCTTTTAAGAGTAATTAGACTAAGATTCATGTAAGTAAGAGAGAGATTTATATTGAGATTGACGCCGATGTAACCCTTCCTTTGTTCGATCATTTCAAGTAATAAAAAGGTAACTTGCTTATATTTTTCTTTGTTTTTATATTCTTCTTCACTTTTTTACCTTTCCTCTTTTGGTTTTTAATGAGTATCCAAGCGATCTAGTAGCATCGGTATAGCCTTGTTGTGTGTTTGCCACCAATATTTCATGATGATGATCTCCTCCTCAAGATTCTGTATCATTTCATTCTTGTTCGTCTTGATGATATAATACGAATGGCGACTGAGCTCGATTTATGGATTATGTGTTGATCACCTCAAAGCAAGGTAAATGTGCCAACAATTCAAGTAAGTTATCAACCGGAAGAGGTAGGTAAGTTCTTTTAGTTTTTCTTTCTTTCTTTTAATCTTTTAGTTTAGATTACTAACATCTCTCAACTCTCTTATTCACTCCTTTTAATTTCTTTGCATAAAATTATTTTCTATTTTCTCCACCTTCTCAATTGATTGCACACATTTATTGCATTATTCTTTATTACATTTCTATATTTATCATGTAATAAATCTGCTAAATTTCTTATCTTAAATGTCTATTTTGCAGAAGATAATCATGGGGAGAAAGAGGATAAAATCAAATAAATATCAGTTAAATTTAGATTTAATTAGATCTATTTGGTTAGAGGAGAATGATCCCAAATCCAGTTGGTTAAATTCAAGCTAAAGATCAACTGAGGATAACGTCAAATATAGAGTCCAAATCTAAAGGGATAAATGGATAAAGAGAAGATCAACATATGAGATGAAGCAATTTGACTCAGATTCTAGCTGGATATATTTTAGTATTTGAATCATAACTTTCGATACCAGAACTCAAATCTGATGATTCAAGTTGATCATTATTTCTAATTCTATCATTTGATAAGTTATATTTAGCAATCAATATGCCAATAAGTTGCAGATCACAACTGAATATCCACATCAAATAAAGTTTGGAGATAAGAGAGAACTCAAATTCAGAAATAGTCAGCTTCCCCTATCTTAATACTCCTATACCTTCTGCATTTCTCTTATAAATATCTGCAGTCTCAAAGGCAAAAAAGGAGGAACGACAAAGCAGAGAGTATAACTGAGGCTAATTTGTAGTATGTAACTTAGGTTTTTGCTTTTCTTTTTATGTAATTTTTAATTTTCATTTATGTAATTCAGAGGAGATCAGACTTTCATAGGAGAATAAGAATGAAACTTATGTTGAGAGTGACACCGGTATAAGTTATTCTTCATTTCTCTTATTGTTATGAAATCGAATCTATAGTTACCTTTTTACATACTTTGTTTTTGTGTTCTTCTTTTTCTTCTTTTTTACTTCACTCATTCTTGTACCAACTGCTATCCAAGTGAGTCTTATAGCATCGAAAGAGCCTTGTCTTTGCGAGTGCCACCGATAGCTCATGATGATGAATTTTAGTCTCAAGTCTGTATCATTTCATACTTGTTTTGTCTTGATGATGTATTGTGGAAGAGATGAGAATCAACTCTTATGGGCTATGCGCTGAATGCCTTCACTTCAAGGTAACATCGTCTCAAAAGATTCAAGGTAAGCTTTTGGTCAAAGGAGGTAAGTTATAATTTTTATTTCTTTCTTTTAACTTTTAGTGTAAATTATCACATCACAATCTTCCAAATCTCTTTCACTCTTTTTCAGTATTTTTTGTACATATCACTTCTATTTTCTCTACCTTCTCATTCTACCACTTTCTCCCTAACTCACTTTAACCTAATATTTCTCTTTTTCTTTACAAGAACTAAAAGAAGAATTTTAACCATCCTTTATATCTTAAAAGAAAACTTACTAAAAAAGCTTCCATTGTTAGTCCTTCCTTATGGATCACGACCCGCATAGACACTTGCTATCGCGGTAGAATTGAGCACCTTGCACTACTATTTTAAAAGTTCTAAAATTTTGTATTTTTGTACAGGTTCCAGCTCAATCAAATTTTGGCGCCGTTGCCGGGGAGGGAAGGTAAGTAATTCTCTTTAAAGTTTACATTTTTGCTTAACCTTCTTCTTTATTTTTGGTGCACAGATTTAACAATAAGGAATTTTTATTGTAGTGGACATATGAGTGGCTCTAGACTCTGCTCAAGAAAGCAGAGCCCAGAAGCCCTCAGATTTGCTACATTATTGTGGCAATCTGAGTGAACTACTAACCTGTATTTTCTGCAGGTTAGTTGAATTGCGTAGTTTAATATCTGTAGCATTTATCTCCTTATTTGACTCACTGCATATATATATTTCTAACACAATAGTAAAAAGTTGATAGTAAATGCTAAAAATGATTTAGACTTTGCATTTAGGCAGGTGTCAATTTCATTACATTTTCTATTTACTGTTGAAGAGTGCTGGAGCCGAGGTATGTGTGCATAGCATTTAGTATAAGGTTCATTTTTGTATGAAATATTGCTTAAGTGTTACTTTTTTTTCTACATACTTGTACACACTGTACAAAATTAATTTAAGGGCTTGTCCTATAAACAAGATAAGGTGCGAAAGTCATTACCCTCCTTTAGCCCACAAACAATCTCCTTACCCACTAACCAAGCTTAACTAAAACTGAGTAGACATTGGCCTTAGGGACATCTCAGACTCAAATAGGAGACTGACCTAAGGGGGCAGTTGATTTGAATTTGACTCTTGCCAAATCGGTGACTAAGGTTAGGGATTGAGGGGCGAAACCCCGAAGGCTGGTGGTTTGGCTTAATTAGGCCCGTCGCTTTTGCGCGGATACCTCCCACCAATCTTGCCCCTACCTGGCCGATTAACTTGTGGTCAAATTCAATAATATACCTCCCGTAGACAGTCTAACCAGCTAGGAGTCGTCTAGGTCTAAGGTTTACCCTAACTTAGGTTAGATTATTGTTTTCTTTTTATTTGTTTGCTTATTTGTTTGTCTTTTTCTTTGTATGTGTTTTATTGTGTGATATGACTTATAACAATAATTTTTCCAATTTTAATGGTAATCTATATTACACCCCAACCTCTTTTTTAGATATTATCAATCTGGCATATCATAACTTTAACCAACCTAGTGTGCCAGATTGGTCTTATCCGAATCAATATAACCCATGCCCCTAATCTTATACCATAATTTTCAGAATAATTTCAACTCTTCACAGAGTCAATGGGGATTCACTTCACCCGAGTCCAATTTTCAACCGACTTGTCCTCCTTATCCCCCTTGTCCACAATATTTCCAAGAATCATACTCAGTTTCACCAGTTCAAAATAGAAAACCATCAATCTTTAAAATGAGTATGCGTGAGTCCAAGCAACAATCACAAAATCTGAAGGACTCACAATTTCATCACAAATTCCAAAACAACACTTCATCTTTTCAAGTCCAATCGCAACAAAACGATGACCCAATCAACTATGAAAAGTTGCTTGAAGCCATGACTCAGGCTCAAATCGCTCGTAATCATGACATAGATATGATGGTCCAAACTCTCCATTCTCACCGTTTGACCATTTCTGATGTCGCTAACCGTTCTGTTAGAGCCGAAGAGTCATGTTGTTTTGGAAAATAAGATTCCATTTCAGTACAACTATTTGAACTTGCCCAAACTCTAAATTTTGAAAATGACATTGACAGTTTGGCAAGCTATCCCGTTCCTGAAATTGAGCTTGAGAATGAATATGATTCTGAACCTCAACTTGGTGATTCACTTCTACTTCTGGATTCAATAATGACTCTGGTGTGTTCACCTGATTTCAATCTTTTTCCCGAATCAATATTGGATCCTGTGCCAATTCATCATGAAATTGAATCAACAATCTTTAATGATCATCATTATTGAACTTGACCATTTCATACTTTTGAAAGTCCTATTGACAAATTAGCAAGTTCTCATTCTATGAAATTGAACACAATGAGAAATGTGACCTAGATTCTCAAAATTGTGATCCATTTCAAATTTTTGAATTAATATTGACTCCTATTTTGTTACCCAACTTGAGTAATATTTTAGAGTCAGTTTCAATTCCCACACCTGTCATTCTTGAACCTGAATCACCAATGTTAAGTCACATTCTGTTGTTGGGAAATGAATGTTGACTTGAGTTTCAACTTCTTGATTTGAACCTACTTCCTGAACCGATCTCGACTCCTGAACCTTTACTTGACTTAAGTCACTTTCCTGAGTCGTATATTAGTTCCCATACTTCCTACATCCAAGTCAATCATTCCATCTTTTCACACTACATTTTGGGACAAGGGTGTTGATAAAATTGACTCCGAAATTAATTATGAAATTTGAAAATTAGATGGGATAAAATATTTAATAAAAATCATTCATAAATACATCATTCTAGTGGGTTATATTAGAGAGATTTCTGGTGGGTTCCTCTGAACTCCACACATATTCGATTGGGCCGCATTTCGTGGACCAAAAGACCACCACCGGAACCACCGCCTTAATATAATATTTTCCTTCCCTTTCTTCTTTTTCAGTATCTATGCATTAATTCATACAATGAGAACAATGCATGAGATAGGTGAGGGGGAGGGTTTTAACATAACTTAGGTTTTCCTTTTTTTTAAAAAAATTATTATTAACATTTTCTTTACTTTTTTAAAAAACTTTTTGAAAATAGAAACAATATTTTGACATATTTTTGTAAGAAATTAAGTCAATTTTAAGGAATAGGAGAATCATAATTAGGATTTCTTATACTTGGTCAAAATAAGATTATTTGTTTGATTTTTAGGGTTAGGAAGATAATTTGTGAAAGTAATTTAGTTTTGATCTTTACCTTGATGAAATATGTGCACTTTATACACTTACACACTTAGGGTTCAATAACAAAGATTCTTATGCCGTATTAAATATATATATGTGTGTATCTATGAAAAATAAAAAAATCTAATTATTAATTAGCTAGGTACTTTGGCCTGAGCAAGCTTTTGTATTTATGCAAAAGATGATTAGATAAGTTTGAAAAAAAAGAAATATATATATCTATAAAAATCCTCCGATTAAGTTGGGTATTAATGCCTCATAAATAAGTATTCACGCCTAAAAGCGATTCATATAATAAAATCCTTAGTTTTGTGGCCTTATTTGCTCGAGTCCTCAAGTCTTTGGGGTGTTTTCTCACTCGGTGCCCTAAGACCGTTTAGTTTGGGAGTCACCGATTAAAGGCTCATTATATGAGCAGATTAGAAAGCCTAATAGAACTAAGGAATAATACTGCCAAAAATAAAATATATATATATAAATAAGGCATAAGAGTTAGAGTTAAAAAACCCTTAGTCAAAACTTCACGGTCAAGAAGGTGCATTTGACTTAGGGTAAAGTAATAGACTAGATGAGAAGCAGAATTTGACTCTTTACTTTGATTAATTACAAATTTTGAATAGAGATTAAGTTTAGCAATGAAAAATTCAATTTTCCTATAACTTATAGATTATTTAAATCTTACAATAATATTTCAAATATTTTTCTTTCAAAATTTGTTTTCAAAATATTAAACTTTTTTCTTTCTTTATGAATTTTGTGGGTGCAATCCACTAAAAATCCTCAGGAGATAAAACTCGTCCTCTAGGGGTAACCTAGAGGTTTAACGGCTTGTTGCACAAGCTCAGTGCAATCGCGTGACCTGCGAAAGTGGTCTAATCTTTGGTTTAGTTTTGTTGTTTTGCTCGAGGATGAGCAGAAGATAAGTGTGGTGGTGTGATTGCACACATTTATTGCATTATTCTTTATTACATATCCACATTTATCATGTAATAAATCTGCTCAATTCCTTATCTTAAATATCTATTTTGCAGAAGATAATCATGGGGAGAAACAGGATAAAATCAAATAAATATCAGTTAAATTCAGACTTAACAATATCTATTTGGTTAGAGGAGGATGATTGTTGACACTCTAAAAAAAACAAGATTCCTAACTAGCCTGAACAATGTCTAAACTTGTTGACATTTACAAAAGACAAGTGACAGACAAGCTGACGATCAGTTCTGTACCCATCTCCGAGGGACAAAGCAGCAGCTTGAACTCTACTGGTCCAGTGAAGCAGCCAGTGAGCCCAGATTGTCTTTGAAGAGATCTAAGCAGGTCCAAGATGCTAAGCTAGCTCAACACTTAGCATCACATGAGCCCAAGGGGATAGCCTTGCCTGAGAGGCTAAGTTTGTCCAATTTCGCCTTGAAGCCATTCAAAGTTCTATCAGTAAGCTAACTTACAGCTTCGCCTGAAGCGCTCAGTTAACTCTGCAGAGAGTTAGCTTCGCTCGAAGCCACATGCAACCGCGCAGAAGGATGTTCGGTAGCTTCACCACAGATGTTATCTAGCTCCGCTGAAGAGCTTTCTTCTGACTTCGCTAGATGCTTCTTCCAGCTTCGCTGCAAGCTCGACGCGGCAGCTCCGCTGCGGGTCTTTCATGGTCAACCTTTGACCAATTAAATCTTCAGATGAGATCAAATCTAATCAAGATCAAATCTGAGATAAAATTTGGCAGTTGTTTGCCATAATCTCTTGACTCTCCTAAAACAAATAAGAGGATCAAGGGAGATCTTTCAATTATTTGGAAAGGATCAAAATAGATCAGGAGATCGACGCTACCTGCTATTCCAATCTTCGCAGAAGCTGATCTAGCCTCGCAGTAAGGCTACTTTTCAGATTTAATCAGATTAACTCAATCTGTTTTCAGATTTTCAAGGGATAATTATACCCCTGCTCTCCCTATAAATAGCCCACCAGGGGTACATGGGGGGAGAGAGAGAGAGAGAGAGAGAGAGAGAGAGCACGCAAGAGGCGCACAAAAACACACGCATAAAGAGAGACAGCTAAATAGAAATCTATTCTCTTGCTTTCAAGAATTTAGAGAATTTAGAGAACTCCTTCTCAAATTAGGGTGCTGATACCCTAAGACCTTCCTCCCTCTCAAGGAATCTCCGGAACCAGGCGAGAAGGAATTCCTAAGTGGAGGCAGTTTGAGAAGTAACAAGAGGGTTCTACCAACCTTCTGTTCTCCGATTCCCCATCCAGGCGAGAAGGGAATCCCATCGATCGCATCGTCAAAGGGACAAAGTGGTCGCGCACTGACCAGACTCCTATCGGCACACTTCTCCAGAATCTCAGAGGAGATCTGCTTGTAATTTTTTGTGTTACTTGTAATTTAGCTCCTCGACCCCCTTTTTTGTAAGTTTTCCCCTTTGCAAAATCAATGGAAAACAAGATGGCGACTCCGCTGGGGAGTGATTTCTCCACTGTTGAGAATCAAGTGACGCAATGCGACGAACAGACCTTCGGGTCTATCTCTGAATTCAAGGAAGCCGGTGTGGCCAGAGCCCCTCTGGCTAAATCTCGGAAGCAAGTCTCTGTGGAGACAGACGAGGCTCTCTGCAAGCCTACCGTCGTCCTCTGGCGTAACAAGGAAGCAGGCCTGCAATACAAAGATCAGAATCTTCAAACCGTCATGATAGGTAGTGAAAAGTGCATATTTTTCAATACATTTACTATCACATTTTCATATTTATTCCTATAATTCTGCACATTTACTAATATTTTACTATTTATTGTGTGCAGGCATTAAGAAATAAAAATAAAGGAATAAAGCCTTAAAAGAAGCCCAAAAGCCCATGTTTAAAGCCCAATGCAAAAGTTGCAATTATCAAATGTCAAAATTGCAATTACTAAGGGCAATAGTTGCAAATACTAAAGGAAGAGGGAAGGATAGACTTCTATTTAATGCTAAATGCTTGCAGGATGAGGATAAAAGCCAAAGAAGGAGACTGCAAAGATAACAAATTCGTTGTTAAAAGATATTGGAATATTTGGATTTAGGGTAACTTGCTTCCCAAGTTATCCCGAAATCTCAAAATAAAGAGTTAGGATACAATTTCCAGGAGGATAAACCCAGATGGACGGATCAGAGGATGCCACGCAAAAAAGCGCGTGGCATTTGGCTACAATAGTGCCGCGTTTCCGCGGCAAATTTCCCATTTCCGCGGCAATCCAGAGATGGTTGACGATACGTTTTCGTTGAGGAGTTGTACTGGGACTCTACTTCCTATATCTCCTATAAATACCCCACAAAGCAACAGGGAAGGGGCGTACAACGAACTATAGAGCTAAATCTAGGGGTTTTAGGCTAGTTGTAGTTTAGGTTTTTATTTTTCTTTTTTGTAATTTTTATTTTTTATGTAACTGAGAGTAGAGGATGCTTTCATGGAGGAAGGAGTTCATGCTCGTACTGAGGTGATATCGGTGTAAGTCAAACTTTTCTTCCATTGTTAATAAAATCTATTCAAGATTTGTTTTTGTTTTTGTTTTATTTTTATTCTTCTATTCTTGTTTTATTTTATTGTTTCTCTCTGATGTCTTGCAAACCATGAGATCTGATCGCTTCGAGACTGCTTAGCCGGAGAAGTGCCCTTGATGGCCTATGGTGATGAACAAGCCTTCTCTTGCTAGTGTAGTTTGTCTTTTCTTTTCGTAGTGTAGATCGAGAAGGGGGAAGATCCTATACGCCATGCTTGAATGCCTTCAAAAATAAGGTAAGTCGTTGCAACAGATCAAAGGTAAACAGGGCAGAAAAGGTAGGTATGTGTTTTAGTTATAGTTTTCTTTCTTTGTAATTTTAGTTTAGATCACCAACTCCACATCTTTCCAATTTCTTTCACACTTCTCATTGTAAATATCGCTCCTATTCCTAACCAGACTTTAACTATTATTTTCTTATTTTCCTTTTAATAACTAAAAGAATAATTTTTTAGAGAACTTGCTAAACAAGCTTCCATCGCTAGTCCCTCCCTGTGGATCACGACCCGCATAGCCACTTGCTACAGCGGATAGAATTGAGCACCTTGCACATCTCTAATTCTTAAATCTGATATATTATATTTTGTGTGCAGGAAAATCTCAATCAAAATTTTGGCGCCGTTGCCGGGGAGGGACGGTAAGTATTCTCTAAAAAAATAAATAAATAAATAAATAATTCTTTTATTCTTTCTGTTTGCAGGTTTGGAGAACAGGAAAACTAACAGCAGTAAGGACATATAGCAACTCTGTGCCTCTTCCCTCGAAGGCAGAGCAGCAGAGCCTACTATAGTGCCGCGCAAACGCGACAATAGCCGCGTTTCCGCGGCCTTAGTAGTGAACTACTCACTAAGGTTTCTGCAG
This sequence comes from Agave tequilana, assembly GCA_038442645.1. Lineage (NCBI taxonomy): Eukaryota > Viridiplantae > Streptophyta > Magnoliopsida > Asparagales > Asparagaceae > Agave > Agave tequilana. The sequence continues at coordinate 80,844 of JAVJIF010010454.1, read as the reverse complement.
GTTGCTGTAAATTGAAAGATTTGTTTACTGCTCTGTTAAAATTTGCTCTGTGATAAACCTGTAAACTGCTAATTAATTAACAATAACATATTTGTTGAGAAAATAGAAAAAAATTAGACTCTTGCATCTTAGGCACGTGTCTATTTAATTTTTTTTAATTTTGTTGAAGAATGTTGGCGACAAGGTACGTTTGCATTGCATATAGATTAGGAAACACTCTTGGCTGATTTACTGCTTTTTGAGTGATTACTTATCTACTGCTTTACACGTATACAAAAAAATTTTAAGGGCAAAACCCATTAACAAGATAAGGTGGAGGTTTCATCACCCTTCCTTGGCCCACAAATCATCTCCTTCACACTCACAACCCTAACCCTAACTAAAAAATGAGTAGACGTTGGCCCTAGGGACATCTCGGACTCAATTAGGAGATTATCCTAAGGGTGAACGGTGTTGGAATGTGACTCTTGCCAAATCAGTGTCTAGGAAGGGGATTGAGGGCCGAAAGCCCAAAGGTTAGTGGTTACTTAATTAAGGAACGTCTTTGACGGGAAACTTCCAACCAATCTTGCCCTGACCTGGCTGATTAACTTGTGGTCAAAGTCTGCACCCTACCTCCCGTAGACAGTCTAACAAGTTAGGAGTCGTCTAGGTCATAGGTCTACCCTAACTTAGGTTAGAATTTTTTTGTTTGCTTATTTGTTTGTTTTCTTTCTCTTTGTTTGTGTTTGTGTGATATGGCCTATAACAACATTTTTTTCAATTTTAATGAGAATCCATATTACACACCGACCTCTTTTTCGGATATTACCAACCCGGCATATCATAACTTAAACCAACCTAGTGTGCCGAAATGGTCTTATCCGAATGAATATAACCCATGCCCCCCATCTTATGACCATAATTTCCACAACGATTTCAACTCTTCACAGAGTTCATGGGGTTTCACTCCCCCGAGTCCAATTTTCAACCCACCTGTCCTCCGTATCCACCTTGTCCACAATATTTCCAAGATTCATACTCAGATCCACCCATTCAGAATAGAAAACCATCTATCTTGAAAATGATGAGTATGCATGACTCCAAGCAACAACCACCATCAATCTTAGACATGATGATGCGTGAGTCCAAGTAACAGTCACAGAATCTGACAGACTTACAACTTCATCATGATTGTCCCAATAACACTTCCTCTTTTCAAGTCCAATCACAAAATGATGCACAAATCGACTATGAAAAGATGCTTGAAGCTATGACTCAAGCTAGATTAGCTCGTGATCATGAAATAGATATGATGGTTCAATCTTTACGTTCTCACCGTTCGGCCATTTCTGATATCGCTAACCATTCTGTTAGAGCCGACGAGCCACATTATTTTGGACAACAAGATTCTAATTCAGTACCATTATTTGAACTTGCCGAACCTCCAATTTTTGATAGTTTGGCAAGTTATTCCTTTCCTGAAATAGAACTTGAGCATGAATATGATCATGATCTCCCACTTGGTGATTCAATTCTACTTCCAGATTCAATAATGACTTCGGTGCCTTCACCTGATTTTACTTTTCCCGAGTCAACATTGGATCCTGTGCCAATTCATCATGAAATTGAATCACCTATTTTTGATGATCATATTAAACTTGACCAATTTTATAATTTTGAATGTCCCATGGATAAATTGGCAAGTTCTCATTTTTATGATATTGAACTCAATGAGATATGTGACCTAGATTCTTAAATCTGTGATCAAATTCAAATTCCCGAATCAATATTGACTCCTGTTTTGTTACCCGACTTAGGTAATCTTTTAGAGTCAGTTTTGATTCCCACACCTATTATTCCTGAACTTGAATCACCAATATTAAGTCACATTCCATTGAGGGAAAATAATTGTGGACTAGAGTTTTAACTTCTTGATTTGGACCCACTTCTTGAACCAAGCTCGACTCCTGAACCCTTACTTGATTTAAGTTTCTTTCCTGAGTCGGTATTCGTTCCCGTACTTCTGACGTCCAAGTCAATCATTCCATCTTTTCACACTCTATTTTGGACAAGGCAGTTGACACAATTGACTCTGAAAATAATTATGAAATTTAAAAATTTGATGGGGTGAAATTGTTAAAAAATGATAATACATACATTTTAGTGGGTTATACAAGAGAAATTTCTGGTGGGTTCCTCCGAATACCACATTATCTTGATTGGGTAGCAACACTTGGCCCAATTAGACCACCACCGGAACCACCACCTTGAGGTAACTTCTGGCTTCCCTTCTTCTTTTTCATGCATACATGCATACATTCATACATTGAGGAAAATGCATGAGATAAGTGTGGGGGGAGGCTTTACTAACAACTAATATAGGTAGAAACTAACAAAAATTTGCTAATATTAAAAAAATGAAAAACATTTTTAAAAAAAAGGACAATATTTTGACTTATCTTTTGAAAGAAATCTAAGTTAATCTTAAGAATTAGGAAAATCATGATTAGGATTTCTAAAAACTTGGTCAAAATAAATAAATTGTTGAATTTTTAGGTATAGGAGAAAAAAATTGAATAAGTAATTAGTCTTGATTTTTACCTTAATGAAATGTGCATACCTAATACATTTACATATCTAGGATTCTAAGACAAAGACTCTTGTGCCCTATGTTGGCCCAAGGTTACAATCACCCTTGTTTAGTGTATTTTGATGATTACAAAACATATTAGTTATTTGTACTAATAACAATTGTTGTTTAAGTGTGTTTCAGGTTTATTATCATACTAGAAGTACTCTCACTCAAATACAAGGTTTTTGGACTCAAGACAATTCAATTTGGGCTCAAGTTGCATATTGAAGATCAAGTGAAGATAGCCCACCTTGAAGAATAGCTTTGAAGTCCTTTAGAAGTTTGTAAGTTTAGAATGTTAAAGTTTGAATATAGGAAATTTGGCTCTAGGATTTGCACACACACTTGTTTCATGTATTTCTTATGTTTTGAAAATGGTTATTGAAAATGGTTATTTCTAAGTTTTATGCCTTAGTTTATATGTACATGTACCAAAGCTTTATATCTTGAAAAACTTGTTTAAAACATGTGTATAAACTATTTTCTGCATAATACTTAGCTATATGTATTTTTAAAATATTTATCAAAATTTTTCTAACTCAAAACAGCCCAGGTTTTTTGTGTCAGGCAACATCGGTCGACCGGCCCGGTCGACTGGCGATGTACCTGGACATGCACTGTTTGTGCATGTCCGTCGGTCGACCGGACCGGTCGACCGACGGAGAGCATTCTGCTCTCGGGAATTTTCGGTCGACCGGACCGGTCGACCGGAAGAAGGAAACTGTGTTTCCTCCTTTTGGGTCGGTCGACCGGACCGGTCGACCGGGAGCCAACGGCTACTTCCAGCTAGGCTGGCGGTCGACCGGACCGGTCGACCGCCAAGCCTGCAACTTAGCAACGGCTCTTTCCTCTTTGGGCAGTTCTGAAAAATCTGTTTTTTGTTTCAGCTTTAACAGATTTTTGGAGATTTGTTGGGGAGCTTTTTCAGAGAAAATAAGACAAAAATAAATTGTTTTTAACCTATTTTTAAGCCTATAAATAGAGGAGAAGTCTCTCTTGCATTTCACTTAGAAAAATCCTCAAGTTTTGTTGTTTTCAAAAGAGAAAAGAAAAATTGTTTGAAGCTTTCAATTCCTACTCTTTCAAGATTGTTTTTCAGTTGTGTTTGATTCTCTATATCACTCTACAACTGAAGTTTTCTCTCCACACTTCATAGAGCCAAAAATCCTATAATCATTCTATAGTGAAGTTGTAATTGAAGTGAGAGTGTTTGTAAAAGAGATTGAGAAAAAGTGTAGTGATCAAGTTGTGATCACTTTGTTCTTGTAATCCTTTCCTTGTGGAGCAACCTCTTCAGTAGAGGTCCTTTGTACTCGGTGGAGCTCGGTGCTCGGTCTTCGGTAGACCAATTGTAAAGGCATCCTCAGTGGATAGTGGAAACCCTTCACGGAGGTGAAGGCGGGGACTAGAGCAAGTGTGCTCGAACCTCGAAACAAATCATCTTATTTGCGATTGCCTTTGCGTTATTCTTGCTTTCAATTTCTCTTGCTTTATATTGTCTTGAATTATTTGCTTGAGAACTAACCCTCTACTTGTGCATTCTTGTCTTGTTTACTTTACTTGTTATACTTGTTGTGTTACATTGTGTGCATTTTATTTTTCATCATCATACTTGGCATTGATCGATCACACCTCAATACAACACGGTTGCATTGCGCACCTCTAACCCATTTTAAGGGGAATTGGGAGGAAGGAGTTCAGAACCTCGCAAGGGGTATTCGGCTCTTAGTCGTGTTTTGAGAGATCGTTGCATCACTCATTTTATTAAAGTTTAAAAAGATCATTAGATTAGCATTCACACCTATTCACCCCCCCTCTAGGTGTTTTTTCAATTAGTATCAGAGCTTGGACTCTAGGATTTGGTTTAACAACCTTAGAGAAGATCCTAATTTGCTAATCATTTCATTCATATTCATATAGTAAAAATGGCCGATGGAATTAAGACCCCTCCTAAGTTTGATGGACTTAACTTTCCCATATGGAAAGTTAAGATGACCGTGTTTTTGCAATCTCTAGGTAGCCGAGTTGCAAAGACCGTGACTAAGTCCTTTAGTGTACCCCCCGGTGACGAATCCACTTGGTCCGAAATAGAGACTAAGGAATTCGATGCCAATGCCAAAGCTCACTATGCACTTCTTCAAGCCCTAAATGATGATGACATAGCTAGGGTTATACATTGCAAATCCGCATTTGAGATTTGGTCACACTTGATAGTCACTCATGAGGGGACCTCACAAGTAAAGAAGGCTAAGATTGACCTTCTTCGGTCTCAATATGAAACTTTTAGCATGCAAGAAAATGAAATCATAGATGATATGGTTACAAGATTTACCAAGATTACTAATGGACTCTCTTCTTTAGGTGAAGATATCAACAATGATCAAAGAGTAAGGAAGATCATCCGGGCTCTTCCTCCTTCATGGGAAGTTAAAGCTACAACCTTGAAGGAACTCAACGACAATGAAGAGATGGAGCTCATAGGTCTCATTGGGAACCTCAAAACCCATGAGATGGAAAGGAAAGCAAGGGAGGATATGGCTCCTATCAAAAAGAAGACCATCGCCTTCAAGAGCCAAGCTACACACTCCGATGAAGATGATGAAGAAGAAGATGATGAGGAGCTCTCACTCCTTGTTAAGAATGTCCGGAGGATGTACAACAAGGCGAAGAACCAAGGTAGAAGAAGATGGCAAGGAGGCAAAGAAGAAAGAAAGATCACTTGTTTCAATTGCCAAAAGCCCGGACACATTGTGGCGGAGTGTCCGGACAAAGCTAAGCCCTCCACTTCAAAGAAGCCTTACAAGAAGAAGGCTATGAAGGCAACTTGGGATTCGGAGACCGAATCCGAAGAAGAAATAGACACCACCAACATGTGCTTCATGGCTAATGAAGGCACAAGCAAGGTAACCTCTTCCCCTTCTCATGATAATGAACTTTCTATGGATGTGTTAGAAGAAGCTTTTGTTGAGTTATCTCAAAACTATGATTTCTTAAAGAAAAAGTATCTTAAAATGAAAAAGGATAATGAATCTTTAAGTCTTCAAGTTTTTACTCTTACAAAGGAAAAAGATGATTTGGTTTCCACTTTGGCCACTACTAAAAATGATTTTGAAAAATATAAGATTTCTTGCAAAGGTAAAGCCCCACTAATTGATTCAAATGAAGTTTCTATGCTTAAGGAAAGATTAGACTCTTTAAGTGTTGTTTTGAAAGATTGTGAGTTTAACAAGAAGAAAATTGAGGCAATGTTTCCTAAGAAACAAGCCCCAAAGAAAAATGCTCATGCTCATGTTCATGTTCATGCTACACAACCTAAACAACATGGCAAAACCCCAAAACATGCTCACACTACACATACACATCATGCTTTCATGTATAGAAAAGTGTACTCATGTTCACATTGTGGGCGGAAAGGACACTTAGCTAATTTTTGTTATGATAGACCAAGTGCATCACATCATAATGTTTGGGTTCGTAACACTAACTTTCAAGGACCCAAGAAAGTTTGGGTACCAAAGTCAACAATTGTTTTAAATGATGTAGGTACTTTCCAAAGCCCAACGACGTAGAGGTTTGTGGTATCTTGATAGCGGTTGCTCAAGGCACATGACTTGGGACATCAACAACTTTGCAACCCTATCAAGATATCATGAAGGTGGCACCGTCACCTTCGGAGATGACGCCAAGGGTAAAATCATCGGTATTGGTAATGTAAAACTTGGCACCTCTCTTTAATTGAAAATGTAGTTTTAGTTGATGGCCTCAAGCATAATCTCTTGAGTGTTAGTCAACTTTGTGATAAAGGTTTTGATGTAGTTTTTGATAATGTTTCTTGTAAAGTAATTGATAGAACTTCTAATGTTTGTGTATTTTCCGGTTTTCGTGAAAGCAATGTTTATATGATTGATATGTTGAATATGTCTTGTAATATTACTTGTTTGAAAGCCCTCGATGATGACTCTTGGTTGTGGCATAGGAAATTGTGGCATAGGAAATTAGGGCATATTTCTTTTGATCATATTTCTAGATTAAATTCAAAGGAAATGGTGAAAGGTATTCCTTGCTTGAATTTTGAAAAGGACCGAGTTTGTGACGCATGTCAATTTGGGAAACAAACTAAGTCCTCTTTCAAGTCAATTAAGGATATCATGACATCACGTCCTTTGGAATTAATCCATATGGATCTATTTGGCCCAACACAAACCAAAAGTCTAAGTGGGAATAGATTTGCTTATGTTTTGGTTGATGATTTTTCAAGATTTACATGGGTTTTCTTTCTTGAACACAAAAACCAAGCATTTTCGTATTTCCAAACTTTTAAGAAAAGAGTTGAAAAAGAAAAGGATTCTTTGATTTTGAGAATAAGAAGTGATAGAGGAGGTGAATTCATTAACCAACCCTTTACCACTTTTTGTGATGAACATGGAATAAAGCATGAACTTTCTTGTCCTAGAACTCCACAACAAAATGGAGTAGTTGAACGGAAAAATAGAACATTACAAGAGATGGCTAGGACAATGCTAAGTGAATATGGTCTACCACATTATTTGTGGGCCGAGGCCGTTAATACATCATGCTACATATCAAATCGCGTTTTCTTATGTAAAAATACTACTAAAACTTCCTTTGAAATGTATTTCTCTAGAAAACCTAATGTTTCCTATTTTAAAGTTTTTGGATGCAAATGTTTTGTTTTAAATACAAAAGATAATTTGGGAAAATTTGATCCTAAATCTTATGAGGCTATTTTTGTAGGTTACTCAAATACTAGTAAGGCTTATAGAGTTTTCATTAGATCATCATTGACTATTGAAGAGTCTATTCATGTTAAGTTTGAGGAATCTAACAAGTTTGTTAAGAATGTTGTAGAAATAGATGCATTGGATGAAGGCATGGAGAAAGTGACCTTGGAGGATGCTTCTACTATGGGAGACAAACCAAAGGATGATGAAGGAAGCAAAGCTAAAGTGGAAGAGGCACAAGGGAATGAAAATCAAACACATGAGGTGGAGCCTACTCAACCACTACCAAAGGATTGGAGATACAATCCGCATCATCCCAAGGACCTCGTCATAGGTGAAGTATCAAAAGGGGTAACCACTCGCTCTAGACTTCATGACTATTGTGGTAACTATGCATTCATTTCTCATATTGAACCCAAAAATGTCCTCGAAACCAAGGCCGATTCATATTGGTTGCTAGCCATGCAAGAGGAGCTCAATCAATTTGAGCGCAACCAAGTTTGACACCTTGTTCCTAGGCCCCACGATAGACCAACAATTGGTACTAAGTGGATCTTTAAGAACAAGTTGGATGAATCGGGTAATGTAGTTAGAAACAAGGCTAGGTTAGTTGCCCAAGGTTACACTCAAATCGAAGGGATCGATTTTGAAGAAACCTTTGCACCCGTAGCACGGCTTGAAGCCATACGGATGACACTAGCATTTGCCTCATATAAAGATTTCAAATTATTTCAAATGGATGTTAAAAGTGCTTTTCTAAATGGATTTATTGAAGAGGAGGTGTATGTTGAACAACCCCCCGGGTTTGTTGATCCTACACATCCGGATTTTGTTTTTAAATTAGATAAAGCTCTTTATGGTTTAAAACAAGCCCCTAGGGCTTGGTATGAAAGACTTTCTTCATTTTTGACTTCAAATGGTTTTAAGAAAGGTAAAATTGATACAACCTTGTTTACAAAACATGTAGAAAAAGATATTCTTATTGTGCAAATTTATGTGGATGATATTATTTTTGGTTCTACTAATGAATCTCTTTGCAAAGCTTTTGAATCATGCATGAAGGATGAATTTGAAATGTCTATGATGGGGGAGCTCAACTATTTCCTTGGACTCCAAATCAAGCAAAGGAAGGATGGGATCTTCATCAATCAAGCCAAGTACACAAAGGAACTAATCAAAAGTTTGGGCTTGAAGGATCAAGAGTAAGCAAAACTCCCATGGCAACAACTACAAAGCTTGACAAGGATGAACAAGGTAAAAGTGTAGACATTAAATTATACCGTAGCATGATTGGTAGCTTGCTTTATTTGACGGCTAGTAGGCCGGATATTATGTTTTCCGTTTGTCTTTGTGCACGTTTTCAATCTTGTCCTAAAGAATCTCACATAATTGCGGTTAAACGCATAATTAGATACCTTAAGGGCACTATTGAAATGGGTTTGTGGTATCCTAAAACCGGATTATTTGAAATGAAGAGTTTTTCGGATGCCGACTATGCGGGTTGTAGGGTAGATAGGAAGAGCACAAGTGGAACATGTCAATTCTTAGGTAATTGTCTTGTATCTTGGTCTTCCAAAAAGCAAAATTCGGTAGCCCTATCAACCGCCGAGGCGGAGTATGTTGCGGCCGGAGCTTGTTGTGCACAAGTTCTTTGGATGAAACATACTCTCCTTGACTATGATTTACATTTTGATCATGTTAAAATATTTTGTGATAATACTAGTACTATTCACATGACAAAGAATGCAAATCAATATAGTAAAACCAAACACATTGACATTAGGTATCACTTTCTTAGAGATCATTATGAGAAAGGTGATATTGATATTGATTATGTTTCTACCGATTTTCAACTTGCCGATATTTTTACTAAACCTTTAGACTATGCAAGATTTTCATTTATTTGTGGTGAGTTGAATGTTTGTATTATGGATTCTTAAAATTAAAAATTGTTTTTCAATTGTTTTTTAACCCTTTTTGATGTATGACAAAAAGGGGGAGAATAAGTTTGTTGATATTTGGAAAATAAGTGTTTAAGTTTAAACTTTCTAAGTTTGATACTATTTGAGTTTCATTTCATGAAGAAAAAGAAAGTTTGTGTTTATTTGAGTTTTTGGACAAAAACTATTGTTTGTTAAATGCTTTATGTATACTTACATAGCTTTTCATATTCATGATAAATACATAGCATTATTTGAGGGGGAGCTTTCCAAGCTTTTCCTCCTTTATTTGTTTCAATAACTTATATGTTTTGTCATCATCAAAAAGGGGGAGATTGTTGGCCCAAGGTTACAATCACCCTTGTTTAGTGTATTTTGATGATTACAAAACATATTAGTTATTTGTACTAATAACAATTGTTGTTTAAGTGTGTTTCAGGTTTATTATCATACTAGAAGTACTCTCACTCAAATACAAGGTTTTTGGACTCAAGACAATTCAATTTGGGCTCAAGTTGCAATATTGAAGATCAAGTGAAGATAGCCCACCTTGAAGAATAGCTTTGAAGTCCTTTAGAAGTTTGTAAGTTTAGAATGTTAAAGTTTGAATATAGGAAATTTGGCTCTAGGATTTGCACACACACTTGTTTCATGTATTTCCTATGTTTTGAAAATGGTTATTGAAAATGGTTATTTCTAAGTTTTATGCCTTAGTTTATATGTACATGTACCAAAGCTTTATATCTTGAAAAACTTGTTTAAAACATGTGTATAAACTATTTTCTGCATAATACTTAGCTATATGTATTTTTAAAATATTTATCAAAATTTTTCTAACTCAAAACAGCCCAGGTTTTTTGTGTCAGGCAACATCGGTCGACCGGCCCGGTCGACTGGCGATGTACCTGGACATGCACTGTTTGTGCATGTCCGTCGGTCGACCGGACCGATCGACCGACGGAGAGCATTCTGCTCTCGGGAATTTTCGGTCGACCGGACCGGTCGACCGGAAGAAGGAAACTGTGTTTCCTCCTTTTGGGTCGGTCGACCGGACCGGTCGACCGGGAGCCAACGGCTACTTCCAGCTAGGCTGGCGGTCGACCGGACCGGTCGACCGCCAAGCCTGCAACTTAGCAACGGCTCTTTCCTCTTTGGGCAGTTCTGAAAAATCTGTTTTTTGTTTCAGCTTTAACAGATTTTTGGAGATTTGTTGGGGAGCTTTTTCAGAGAAAATAAGACAAAAATAAATTGTTTTTAACCTATTTTTAAGCCTATAAATAGAGGAGAAGTCTCTCTTGCATTTCACTTAGAAAAATCCTCAAGTTTTGTTGTTTTCAAAAGAGAAAAGAAAAATTGTTTGAAGCTTTCAATTCCTACTCTTTCAAGATTGTTTTTCAGTTGTGTTTGATTCTCTATATCACTCTACAACTGAAGTTTTCTCTCCACACTTCATAGAGCCAAAAATCCTATAATCATTCTATAGTGAAGTTGTAATTGAAGTGAGAGTGTTTGTAAAAGAGATTGAGAAAAAGTGTAGTGATCAAGTTGTGATCACTTTGTTCTTGTAATCCTTTCCTTGTGGAGCAACCTCTTCGGTAGAGGTCCTTTGTACTCGGTGGAGCTCGGTGCTCGGTCTTCGGTAGACCAATTGTAAAGGCATCCTCGGTGGATAGTGGAAACCCTTCACGGAGGTGAAGGCGGGGACTAGAGCAAGTGTGCTCGAACCTCGAAACAAATCATCTTGTTTGCGATTGCCTTTGCGTTATTCTTGCTTTCAATTTCTCTTGCTTTATATTGTCTTGAATTATTTGCTTGAGAACTAACCCTCTACTTGTGCATTCTTGTCTTGTTTACTTTACTTGTTATACTTGTTGTGTTACATTGTGTGCATTTTATTTTTCATCATCATACTTGGCATTGATCGATCACACCTCAATACAACACGGTTGCATTGCGCACCTCTAACCCATTTTAAGGGGAATTGGGAGGAAGGAGTTCAGAACCTCGCAAGGGGTATTCGGCTCTTAGTCGTGTTTTGAGAGATCGTTGCATCACTCATTTTATTAAAGTTTAAAAAGATCATTAGATTAGCATTCAAACCTATTCACCCCCCTCTAGGTGTTTTTTCACCCTATAAATAATAATAAAAAAAAGAAAAAAAGAGAAATTCACTGATTAAGCTGGATACATGTGCCTCAAGAAGCATAAGTATTCACGCCTAAAGGTGATTTTGTGAAATAAAGCCCTTAGTTTTGTGGCCTAATTCACTCGAATTCTTAAGTCCGCGGGGTGTTTTCTCACCTGGTGCCCTAAAGCCGACCTGGATTAGAAAGCCTAAGGAAACTAAGAAAAATTACTTTTATATGTACTAAACACATCTAATAGTTAACTAGTTAGGTATGAGGGCCTCAAGTAGCCTTCATACTTACACGAAAGAAAATTAGATGAGTTATACATATTAAAAAAAAAGAAGAAGAGAAAATAATAAAGAGGCATGAGAGTCCAAGTTAAGGAATTCCTAGTAAAAATTCATAAGGATGCATATGACTTAGGGTAACGAAAAAGACTATACAAACATTCAATTTTGACCCTTACCTAAAAAGGATAACAATTTGCTATAAAGACTAAGTTTAAGAATGAATAAAAATGATAATCCTAAAGCTTATAGATTACTTAGTCTCTTCAAACGTATTTCAAATATTTTCTTTTTATGGATTTTGTGGGTGTAATCCGCTGAAAACCCTCACGAGACAACACTCGTCCTCTAGGGTAACCTAGGGTTTAACGTCTTGTTGCACATGCTAAGTGCAACCGTGATTCCTACGAAAGTGAGTTAGCTAGTTTAGTTTTTCTTTTTCTTTTTGATTTTTACTCGAGGACGAGCAAAAAGATAAGTGTGGGGGTGTGATAGGTAGTGAAAAGTGCATATTTTTCAATACATTTACTATCACATTTTCATATTTATTCCTATAATTTTGCACATTTACTAATATTTTATTATTTATTGTGTGCAGGCCTTGAGAAATAAAAATAAAGGAATAAAGCCTTAAAAGAAGCCCAAAAGCCCATGTTTAAAGCCCAATGCAAAAGTTGCAATTATCAAATGTCAAAATTGCAATTACTAAGGGCAATAGTTGCAAATACTAAAGGAAGAGGGAAGAATAGACTTCAATTCAACTCTAAATGCTTGCACGATGAGGATAAAAGCCAAAGAAGGAGACTGCAAAGATAACAAATTCGTTGTTAAAAGATATTGGAAGATTTGGATTTAGGGTAACTTGCTTCCCAACTTATCCCGAAATCTCAAAATAAAGAGTCAGGATACAATTTTCAGAAGGATAAACCTAGATGGACGGATCAGAGGATGCCACGCAAGAAAGCGCGTGGCATTTGGCTACAATAGTGCTGCGTTTCCGCGGCAAATTTCCCGTTTCCGCAGCAATCCATAGGCGGTTGGCGATGCGTTTTCGTTGAGAAGTTGTATTGGGACGCTACTTCCTATATCTCTTATAAATACCCCTACAGAGCAACAGAGAAGGGGCGTACAACGAACTACAGAGCTAAATCTAGGGTTTTTAGGCTAGTTGTAGTTTAGGTTTTTATTTTTATGTAACTTAGAGTAGAGGATGCTTTCATGGAGGAAGTAGTTCATGCTTGTACTGAGGTGATATCGGTGTAAGTCAAACTTTTCTTTCATTATTAATAAAATCTATTCAAGGTTTGTTTTTGTTTTTGTTTTATTTTTATTCTTCTATTCTTGTTTTATTTTATTGTTTCTCTCTGATGTCTTGCAAACCATGAGATCTGATCGCTTCGAGACTGCTTAGCCGGAGAAGTGCCCTTGATGGCCTAGGGTGATGAACAAGCCTTCTCTTGCTAGTGTAGTTTGTCTTTTCTTTTCGTAGTGTAGATCGAGAAGGGGGAAGATCCTATACGCCATGCTTGAATGCCTTCAAAAACAAGGTAAGTCGTTGCAACGGATCAAAGGTAAACAGGGCAGAAGAGGTAGGTATGTGTTTTAGTTATAGTTTTCTTTCTTTGTAATTTTAGTTTAGATCACCAACTCCACATCTTTCCAATTTCTTTCACACTTCTCATTGTAAATATCGCTCCTATTCCTAACCAGACTTTAACTATTATTTTCTTATTTTCTTTTAATAACTAAAAGAATAATTTTTTAGAGAACTTGCTAAACAAGCTTCCATCGCTAGTCCCTCCTTATGGATCACGACCCGCATAGCCACTTACTACAGCGGATAGAATTGAGCACCTTGCACATCTCTAATTCTTAAATCTGATATATAATATTTTGTGTGCAGGAAAATCTCAATCACGTCACCTTCAAAAACCTAGTCATTCATTTCGACCAAGGAAAATTCGAAGAACTCTTCTTTGGGGGTGGCCCAATGCTCCTTGCATGGAAGCATATAAAGGTCTCCATGGCCAAGGTTTTGGAACAGAAAACGAAAGCAGAATCCTTCCAACACCTCCCAGCCTCGCGTGTGGCTAGTCAGGTTCCCTACAAACCTAAGTCTCCTCTTTCAAAGTAAATGATGTGGAGGCCAAAGTAGAAGGCTCTGTATGAAGCCTCGGGCGTAGCTACGCCACAAGTTCATCCCTCTCGTAAAGAAAAAGGCAAGGTGCCTGCCTGCTCCGACGAGACTATCAGCCGTGAAGTTATAACGGCGATGATGCCTTCGCCTAATTCAGGAGCAGTAACTCCTCGTGCCAACCTCGTTCTTATGAGCGAAGCTACTGTACCTCAGGGTACGTGTGACGTTCACAGCCGCGAAGCTGGAACCAAAGCACCACAGCGTGCTTCGTTCCCCAATTCTTCAAATACTAAGCTCGCTCTTTGCAGCGAAGCTAAGGATTGCCCCTAAGCGCTGATAGCGTTGCTTATGAAGCTTCAGCGCCCAAGGGCATTTCCAAAGCTTTTAGCCGCAAAATTAGAGCCAAAGCACTATCCAATCCTAATCACCTTCGTAGTAGCATAGCGTATAAAGAACCACAGCGTGCTTCGCTCTCTAGTTCATCAAGGCTAAGCTCTGAAAAACACCTAGAGGGGGGTGAATAGGTGTTAACGCTAATCTAATGATCTTTTTAAACAAGAATGTAAGTATGATGCAAACGGTCACTCAAAATAAGAAATTGAAGCCAAATTCCTCGTGAAGAGCTCTAGAACTTCTCTTCTTTGATTCCTCTAGATGATGAATTGAGGCGCGTAATTTCTTTCTTATTGAGATGAGTAAAGACCGAAAAATGCAAATGAATGAAATGGGAGCAATAAAAAGGTGCAAGCAAGAAGTATCACAAGATAAAATTGTAAAGCAATAATAAGCAACAAGAAACCAATCGCAAACACAAGGAATTTGTTATGAGGTTTGAGCCACCGCTCTACGTCCCCGCCTTCACCACCGTAAAGAATTTTCACTATATCTACTAAGAAAATTACAAGGGGTCTACACAAGACTAGAGTACCGAACTCCCACCAATCCAACCTCTACACAAGAGGGATCTCAACACAAAGAACTACAAGTAACATAGTGATCAACAAGGAGCACACACTTCTCTCTTACAACTCCTTATAGAATGGGAATGATTTTTGGCACAAGACATGTAGTGAGAAAAATTCAGCTGAAAAGAGTAAGAAAAATCTTGGAAACAACTGCAAAAAAAACTTTAACCAAGAATGCACTTTAGAATTGAGAGCTTTGAAAAACTTTTCTTCTCTTTTGAAACACAAAACAATGGGCATTTTTCATGATTTTTACAAGGGACCAATGCCTTCTATTTATAGGGATTTGAAAGTATCTAATCATCATTTAGACTAGGTAAATAGGTCAGAAAATAGCTTCCAAAATTTTAGAAATAGCTGAAAGATTTAACCCCATCAAATCCTAGAAACAAGTTTCAATAAACTAGCCGTTGGGCAGCTGACGGCTGTCGGTCGACCGTCCCGATCGACCGACAGCCCAACTGGCAACTAGCCGTTGGACACGGTCGACCAGTCAGTCGACCGATGGTTAAACAGAAAACAAATCTTTGTTCTGTCGGTCGACCGGCCCGGTCGACCGACAAAACCCGAGAGCAAGGGTTAGTCAGTCGGTCGACCGGCAGACGTGCACAAACGTTCACGCCAAAGACACAAGGCCCGGTCGACTGGTGCGGTCGACCGATCAGGCCTGAAATGGATCCGGTCGACCGCCCGGTCGACCGTTGGGCCTGAAACAGGATATTTATAGGAAAAATTTTGAACTTTAAAAAATTTTAAAAATAATTTTGTAAGGCTATATGATTAAATAGCATGCTATAAGGGTTGGTATACATGATATAAACAAGATGTAAAAATATAAAATATTTTTAGTCATGTATATCAAACAAGACATGCACCTAAATCAATTAACAAAAACGAAAACCGTATTTTGAAAAATGAAACTGTGTGTGTGTTTTCTTGAGCCAACTTATCATAACCTCATTCTTTAACAAACTAATTCTTACAAAGGTTCTAAGTGACTACAAGGTCTTCAAATTGGCTTCTCCATATGCGATGTTGAAATAGCTTGAATCCTTGAACCTGAAATGAATCAATCTTGAGTCAAAAATACCTTCCTTTAGGGAAGAAGAAATCTTGAATCCTTAGAACCCTGAAACACACTTAAACACTAAAATATAATTAGTATAAATAATTATATATGTTTTGTAATCATCAAAACTCAACAACCGGGTGATTGCAACCTTGGGCCAACAATCTCCCTTTTTTGATGATGACAAAACATATGAGTTATTTAGCAAAAAAAAATGAGAAAAAATGGAAAAGGGCATGGAAGCTCCCCCTCAAAACATGTTATATATATATGAATGGCTATATACATGAAAAAATAGTAAAAAGGACATAAGAGACATAAGAGTTTAACTAAAAACTCAAAACTTAAAAAAAACTCAAAACTCAAAACTCAAAACTCAAACCTCAAAATGATAAATTAAACTAACTTTTTCTCCCCCTTTTTGTCATACATCAAAAAGGGTAATTATTGTTAAAAAAAATTTCATGAGTCCATAACACAAACATTCAATTCTCCACAAATAAAAGAAAATCTAGTATAGTCTAATGGTTTTGTAAAAATATCAGCAAGTTGAAAATCGGTAGAAACATAATCAATGTCAATATCACCTTTCTCATAATGATCTCTAAGAAAGTGATACCGAATGTCAATGTACTTAGTCTTACTATGTTGATTTGCATTTTTAGTCATATGAATGGGTACTAGTATTATCACAAAATATTTTAATATGGTCAAAATGCAAATCGTAGTCAAGGAGAGTATGTTTCATCCAAAGGACTTGTGCACAACAAGCCCCTGCCGCAACATACTCCGCCTCGGCGGTTGAGAGGGCTACCGAATTTTGCTTCTTGAAAGACCATGAACAAGACAATTAACAAGAAATTGATATGTTCCACTTGTACTCTTCCTATCCACTCTACAACCCGCATAGTCGGTATCCAAAAAACTCGTCATGAAAAATTGTCTGGTCTTCGGATACCACAAGCCCATTTCAATGGTGCCCTTAAGGTATCTAATAATGTGTTTTACCGCAGTCAAATGAGACTCTTTACGATACGATTGAAATCGAGCACAACGACATACACAAAACATAATGTCCGGCCTACTAGCCGTTAAATACAACAAGCTACCAAACATTTTACGATAAAGCTTGATGTCTACACTTGTACCTTGTTCATCCTTGTCAAGCTTTGTGGTGGTAGCCATGGGAGTTTTGCTTGTCTTAGCCCCTTCAAGCCCAAATCCCGTGATAAGTTCCTTCGTATACTTGGCTTGATTGATGAAGATCCCATCCTTCCTTTACTTGATTTGGAGACCAAGGAAACAGTTAAGCTCGCCCATCATTAGACATCTCAAATTCCTCCTTCATGCATGATTCAAAAACTTTGCAAAGATTTTCATTAGTAGAACCAAATATGATATCATCAACATATATTTGAACTATAAGTATATTATTTTCAACATGTTTTGTAAATAAAGTAGTATCTATTTTTCCTTTATTAAAACCATTAGAAATTAGAAATGAAGAAAGTCTTTCATACCAAGCCCTAGGGAATTGTTTTAAACCATAAAGAGCTTTGTCAAGTTTGAAAACAAAATCCGGATGTGTAGGATCAACAAACCCAGGGGGTTGTTCAATATACACCTCTTCTTCAATAAATCCATTTAAGAAAGCACTTTTTACATCTATTTGAAAAAGTTTAAAATCTTTATAAGAAGCAAATGCAAGTGTCATCCGTATGGCTTCAAGCCGTGCTACGGGTGCAAAGGTTTCCTCAAAATCGATACCTTTGAATTGAGTTTAACCTTGGGCCACTAATCTAGCTTTATTCCTAACAACATTTCCCGACTCATCCAACTTCTTCTTAATTATCCACTTAGTACCAATTGTTGGTCTATCATGGGGCCTAGGAATAAGATGCCAAACTTGGTTGCGCTCGAATTGATTGAGCTCCTCTTGCATGGCTAGCAACCAATATGAGTTGCCCTCGACTTCAAGGATGTTCTTTGGTTCAAAGTGAGAAATAAATGCATAGTGCCCACAAAGATCACCAAGTTTAGAACGAGTAGTTACCTCTTTTGATACTTCACCTATAATAAGATCATTGGGATGATGTGGATTGTATCTCCAATCTTTTGGAAGTGGTTGAGTAGTCTCCACTTCAACTTCTTGAACTTCATTTCCTTGAATGTCATTTTCTTGAACTTCATTTCCTTCATCACCCTTTGGCATGTCTTCAAGAGTAAGTGAGTCCTTCAAAGTAGTTCTCTCCATGCCTTCATTTAGGGAATCTATTTCTACAACATTCTTAACAAACACATTAGATTCCTCAAACTTTACATGTATAGATTCTTCAATAGTCAAGGATGACTTATTGAAAACTCTATAAGCTTTACTAGTATTAGAGTAACCAACAAAAATTGCTTCATAAGACTTTGCATCAAATTTACCTAAATTATCTTTAGTTTTCAAAACAAAACATTTACAACCAAAAACTTTAAAGTATGAAACATTTGTCTTTCTAGAAAAATAGATCTCAAAAGATGTTTTAGAAGTATTTTTGCATAAGAAAACTCTATTTGATATGTAGCAAGATGTGTTAACGGCGTCGGCCCATAGGTAATGAGGGAGACCGTACTCATTTATCATTGTCCTAGCAATCTCTTGTAATGTACGATTTTTTCTCTCAATGACTCCATTTTGTTGTAGAATTCTAGGACAAGATAGTTTATGCTTAATTCCATCTTCTTCACAAAAGTTGTAAAGGGTTGGTTATTGAATTCACTACCTCTATCACTTCTTATTCTTAAAATAGAAGAATCTTTTTTCTTTTCAACTCTTTTCTTAAAGGCTTGAAAATATGAAAAAACTTAATTTTTGTGTTCTAAAAAGAAAATCCAAGTAAAACGAGAAAAATCATCAACTAAAACGAAAGCAAAACGATTCCCACTTAGACTTTTGGTTTGAGTAGGACCAAACAAATCCATATGGATCAACTCCAAGGGTCGTGATATCATGATATCCTTGATTGACTTGAAAGAGGATTTGGTTTGTTTCCTAAGATGGCACGCATCGCAAATGCGGTCCTTTTCAAAGTTCAAGCAAGGAAAACCTTTCATCATTTCCTTGTTGTTTAATCTAGATAGATGGTCAAAAGAAATGTGGCCTAATCCCCTATGCCACAACCAAGAGTCATCATCGAGGGCTTTCAAACAAGTTGCATTGCATAGCATATTAGACATGTCAATCATGTATACATTGTTTTCACGAAATCCGAAAAATATACATGCATTGGATTGCCTATCAATACACTACATGCTAGGTCATCAAAAATAACATTAAAACCTTTATCATAAAGTTGACTAACACTCAAGAGATTATGCTTGAGGCCATCAACCAAAACAACATTTTCTATTAAAGGAGATGTACCAAGTTTAACATTACCAATACCAATGATTTTTCCTTTGGCGTCATCTCTGAAGGTGATGGTGCCACCTTCATGGTATCTTGATAGGGTTGCAAAGTTGTTGATATTTCAAGTCATGTGCCTTGAGCAACCACTATCAAGATACCACAACCCTTTACATCATTGGGCCTTGGAATGTACCTACATCATTTAACAAATTTGATGACTTTGGTACCCAAACTTTCTTGGGTCCTTGAAAGTTCGTATTCTGAACCTAAACATGATTATGCGATGCATTAATCCTATCATATCAAAATTTAACCAAATGACCTTTACGGCCACAATATGTGCATGAAAAGACTTTACCATACATGAATGCATGATGTGTGTGTGGAGTGTGGGCATGTTTAGGGTGCTTGGCATGATGTAAAGGTTGTGATTTATGAACATGAGCATGAATAGCATGTGAATTTTCTTTGGGACATGTTTCTTAGGAAACATAGCCTCTAGTCTATTTTTATCAAATTCACATTTCTTCAAAACTACTCCTAACGAATCATTTTTCTCTTGTAGCATGGAAATTTCATTTTCATCAATTTGTGAAAATTTACCTTTGTAAGAAAGTTTATAGTTATCAAAATCCTTTTGTGTAGAAACAAGAGTA
This sequence comes from Agave tequilana, assembly GCA_038442645.1. NCBI lineage: Eukaryota > Viridiplantae > Streptophyta > Magnoliopsida > Asparagales > Asparagaceae > Agave > Agave tequilana. The sequence continues at coordinate 60,911 of JAVJIF010010454.1, read as the reverse complement.
GAAAACAATTCATCTTTTTCTTTTGTAAGAGTGAAAATTTTGTGATTGAGAGATTCATTTTTCTTTTTCATTTTCAAGTATTTCTTTTTGAGAAAATCATAGTTATGAGATAGTTCTTCAGAAGCTTCTCCTAGTTCATCTATAGATAGATCACAATCAATGGAAGTATCGGGAGTTACCTTGCTTGTGCTTTCATTTGTCATGAAGCACATGTTGGCGGTGTCGACTTCCTCATCGGATTCACTCTCCGAATCCCAAGTAGCCTTTAAATCTTTCTTTTTGTATGGCTTCTTGGAAGTGGAGGGTTTGCTTTTGTCTTCTGGGCATTCCGCAACAATATGACCCGGTTTCTGGCAATTAAAGCAAATAATTTTCTTCTTTTCTTTACTTTGTCATCTCCTTCTATTTTAGAACTTTGCCTTGTTGTACATTCTCTGAACATTCTTTACAAGAAGAGAAAGATCTTCATCATCCTCTTCTTCATCATCATCGTCGGAGTAGGTGGAAGAACTCTTGAAGGCAATAGCTTTCTTCTTGGGAGGAGCCATTTCTTCTCTTGCTTTTCTTTCCATCTCATGGGTTTTGAGATTTCCAATGAGACCGATAAGCTCCATTTCTTCCTTGTCATTGAGCTCCATCAAAGTTGTGGCTTTGACTTCCCAAGATGGAGGGAGTTCACGGATAATCTTCCTCACCTTTTGGTCGTCTTCAATAGCATCACCTAAAGAAGAAAGTCCTTTAGTAATCTTTGTAAATTTAGTAACCATATCATCTATGGTTTCATTCTCTTGCATAGAAAAATTTTCATATTGGGAATGAAGAAGGTCGATTTTTGCCCTCTTTACTTGTGAAGTTCTCTCTGAGTGACAAGTAAGTGAGTCCAAATCTCATGTGCGGATTTGCAATGAATGACTCTTGAAATATCATCATCATTAAGAGCTTTAAGTAAGGCATAGTGTGCCCTAGCATTAGCATCAAACTCCTTCGTGGCAATACCGGACCAAGTGTTCTCATCACCAAGGGGTGCATTAAATGGTTTGGTCACCGCCTTTGCAACCCGGCTTCCTAAGGATCGCAAAAACACGATCATCTTAACCTTTCATATGGGAAAGTTAAGGCTATCAAACTTGGGTGGGGTCTTAATTCCTTCGGCCATTTTTACTAAGTGTATGAGGATGAAAAATGAATATAGTGATTAGCAATATAGGATCTCTCTAAGGTTGTTAAGCCAAGAGCCTAGAGACCAAAGCTCTGATACCAATTGAAAAATACCTAAAGGGGGGTGAATAGGTGTTAACGTTAATCTAATGATCTTTTTATGCAAGAATGTAAGTATGATGCAAATGGTCATTCAAAACAAGAAATTGAAGCCGAATTCCCTGTGAAGGGCTCTAGAACTTCTCCTCTTTGATTCCTTTAGATGATAAGTTGAGGCACGTAATTGCTTTCTTATTGAGATGAGTAAAGACCAGAAAATGCAAAGGAATGAAATGGGGGCAATAAAAAGGTGCAAGCAAGAAGTATCACAAGATAAAATTGTAAAGCAATAAAAAGCAATAAGAAACCAATCGCAAACACAAGGAATTTGTTACGAGATTTGAGCCACCGCTCTACGTCCTCGCCTTCACCACTGTGAAGGATTTTCACTATATCCACCGAGAAAATTACAAGAGGTCTACACAAGACCGGAGTACCGAACTCCCACCAATCCAGCCTCTACAAAAGAGGGATCTCAACACAAAGAACTACAAGAAATAAAGTGATCAACAAGGACCACACACTTCTCTCTTACAACTCCTTATAGAATGGGAATGATTTTTGGCTCAAGAAGTGTAGTGAGAAATATTCAGTTGAAAAGAGTAAGAAAAAGCTTAGAAACAACTGGAAAAAAAAAAACTTTAACCAAGAATGCACTTTAGAATTGAGAGCTTTGAAAAACTTTTCTTCTCTTTTGAAATACAAAACAATGGGTATTTTTCATGATTTTTACAAGGGACCAATGCCATCTATTTATAAGGATTTGAAAGGATCTAATCATCATTTAGACTAGGTAGATAGGTCAGAAAATAGCTTCCAAAGTTTCAGAAATAGCTGAAAGATTTAACCCCATCAAATCCTGGAAACAAGTTTCAATAAACTAGTCGTTGGGCAGCTGGCGGCTATCAGTCGACGCCCGATCGACCGACAGCCCAACTGGCAACTAGCCGTTGGACACGGTTGACCGGTGGCTAAACATAAAAAAATCTTTGTTCTGTCGGTCGACCGGCCCGGTCGACAGACAAAACCCGAGAGTAAGGTCGGTCAGTCGTCGACCGGACCGGTCGACTGGCAGACGTGCACAAACGTGCATGCCAAAGACACAAGGCCCTGTCGACCGGTGCGATCGACCGTTTAGGCTTGAAATGGATCCGGTCGACCGCCCGGTCGACCGTTGGGCCTCAAACAGGATATTTATAGGAAAAAATTTGAACTTTGAAAAATTTTTAAAATAATTTTGTAAGCCTATATGATAAAGTAGCATGCTATAAGTGTTGACTCAAAGGCCTTCCACTCTAGTTTTGATGATGATTAACTCATGTAGTTATGTGTACTAATAATCTTGTGATTTTAGTTTCAGATCATTAATCAAGTTATTAGTTGGTGATTAGCTTCAACAACATGTTTTGGAAGCTTTCACATGTTGATTCAAGAGCCCGAGCGAAGATCATATATAGCACTTGCTCGGTGGATCAAGGAGTTTTGGATCGAGTCGGCTTGGAGTTTGCGCTCTACAAGAAGACATTGGTACCATAGTTTAGTTTTGTGTTTAGATCCAAATTGTAAAGATTAGAATAGTATGATAACGCTCAAGTTCACAACACACACGTTTCATATTTTGAATATTAGTTTTCGGTTTTAGGTTTAACCGATCTTGGTTTTCATGAATAAGATAGATCAAAACAAGTTTATATGGTTTAATGTATATATGATTTGTTCTATATACATGCATGTTTTAATTTCCTAGACAAACTTAGTCTTGACTTACTTATTCATGTGTTTTATGTTTTGGTATTTCTGACAAAACATATTTTGGAATTAATGACAAAAACTATGATATATATATGTTTCATGTATATTGGATTTCTATCCATATGCATCTTGCTTCATGTTGTTTAATATCATGTTTTTGTATTTGGAAGAGTTTTGGACAAAACGTATTTTCTATTCAAAATCCAAGTTTTAGAAAATACAGTTTTTGGTTTTTGGTAAAAATGATAAGACACAAAAATAGTTCATATTGATTGATATTTGAGCTAAACTTTTTACCACATGTTTATATATCAATGCAAAATGATGAAACTATTTTTGGTGATTTTTAGAAGTATTAAAAAAATTTTTAAACATGTTTTTAATCCAGTTTTCTGTTCCAGGCTTCACCAGTCGACTAGTCTTCTGACCAAGTCGACTTGGCTGAAGTCGGTCGACCGGGTCGGTCGACCGACGTGCACAGAATTGTGCACGTTTGGCAGACTTGGGACGGTCGACCGTCCGGGTCGACCGGGTCAGAGAGCAGAGCTCTCTGTTTGTTTGGGTCGACCTGGGCGGTCGACCGGTAGCTGCCAACGGGCAGAATTTGACTGTTGGACGGTCGACCGGTCGACCGGACCGGTCGACCGACAGTATATTTCTGGCTTTTTCTGCTGCCAACGGCTATATTTTTCTGGGGGCTATAAATACCCCATTGGAAAGAGTTTTTCTCCAAGATTTTTTGTGCGAATTTTTTCCTACTCTCTGGTGTTTTCACAGCAATCAAAAGAAGTTTTTGGATTCAAATTGAACAATCTTTTTGGTGTTTTTGCTAGGGTTTGGAAATTTAAAGAAAAGGGTTTTTGGGAAAAAGAGTTTGATTCATCTTCTATATCTTGGTTTCAGTTTTTCCTAAGGATTTTTCTTTGTGATTTTGATTTCCATCCCATTGGTTTTCTCCACACTTGAGCTAAAATCTACTATCTCTTCTATAGGATTTTTGTGTGGGAGAAAGAAATTGTTTGTGGTTGTTGTTTAGACCACCAAGTTAAAAACCCAATCTTTGTTTGGCTTTGTGCCTTGGGTTGTATCCCTCAAGTTGTGAGGTGATCCTTGTGTTTGCTTTGTGCTAATCCCTCGGGTTGTGAGGTGATTGTTTTGTTGGATTGGAGCTTGCCTCAAGGAGGAGGTTGTGGTTGTAAAGAGAGGAGTTGGGTACTCCTTGTGAGAGTTCTTTGTGGACTAGCTAGTGGATTAGAAATCCTTCGTGTGTCGAAGGCGGGGATGTAGAGCTGGGTGCTCGAACCTCGTAACATATCTTGTTGTTTGCGCTTGATCCATTGACTCTCTCTCTATCTCTCTCTTTACTTTGTGCCTTGCAACTTTTCATATTGTGCATTCATATTTGCTTGGCTTGGTTGTGTGTGCATCATTTGTTGATTGCACTTGAGTGTATTGCATTAAGTTTTTAAATTTCGCATTGAGTTGACTAGATTAGCATAATCACCTATTCACCCCCCCTCTAGGTGATCTTTCAATAAGGGTTGGTATACATGATATAAACAAGATGTAAAAATATAAAATATTTTGAGTCATGTATATCAAACAAGATATGCACCTAAATCAATTAACCAAAATAAAAATAGTATTTTGAAAAATGAAAGTGTGTGTTTATTTTCTTGAGCCAACTTATCATAACATCATTCTTTAACAAACTAATTCTTACAAAGGTTCTAGGTGACTACCAGATTTTGAAATGGGCTTCTCCATATGCGATGTTGAAATAGCTTGAATCCTTGAACCCGAAATAAATCAATCTTGAGTCAAAAATACCTTCCTTTAGGGAAGAAGAAATCTTGAATCTTTAGAACCCTAAAACACACTTAAACACTAAAATATGATTAGAACAAATAACTATATATGTTTTGTAATCATCAAAACTCAACAACAGGGTGATTGTAACCTTGGGCCGACAAGCTCGCCCTTCGCAGCGGAGCTGAGGGTTCGTCCCTAAGTGCTGACAGCGGTGCTTATGCAGCTTCAGCACCCAAGGACATTCCCAAGGTTCTTAGCCACGAATTTAGAGCTAAAGACTATTTAGTGCTAATTACCTCTGCCGTTATGAAAAGAACAGGACGTCATTCTATGTGCAATCCAACAGAGCCTCTGTGTTGGATCGTCTAGGCCCAACTGGGTCTGACTTGCGAGAATTCTTGACAAGCAAACGGAAGTCAGAATCTTTCCAAACTTCTCCCTCCTATTGTCAACAAGTGGGATGTCAGTTGGTGACAGTCCACTCAGTTCATTGCTGGTTAGGACCAATCCCCGCCACTCCTCCAGGACGATGATCAGTTTTTGATCGACTGTTGGTGCAAGCTCTGGCGAAACGTCGCAAAAGGAGCATATCGCGAGATCTACCTCTGCATCTGTTAACATGATCGGAAGAGGACGAGAGTTGTGTAGGGGCAGATGAGCATCCCACGACACTCCCTACAGTTTCCCAGATCCGGATTATAGCCCTAGCTTGGGCGAAGTCTTGGTATATGAAGAAGGTGTCTTCCGAAACACCAGATCTAGGGTTGCAATACCCTATAGTTATGAACACAGTCATCTTCCTCAACTGCAATAACCTCACCAGAACCAATAAAAGGATTAGTCTAATTGTCTGATGAAGAGGACGAAGACAGTGGGTATGCCTCTTTGGCGACAGTCAGCTCAGTGCGAACAGACAGAGTATCAGTGAATATGGCTGATAACGGTAATGATGACCTTCGTCGACGCTTGGAAGCTCAGAAGCAAACTTTCAAGATCCAGCAAGAAGCTTTGGACAACAGTCAACAGATGCTCGCTCAAATCCTCAATAACCGAAATAATAATGATACCGGGAGTAACCATGATGAGGAAGAACATCTTAGCAATGAACATGTAATACCCCGTTCCCGGAATACGTACTTAGTTGCGTATTCAGATTTTCCGATCGTATTTTTTCGATTTGCTTTCTGTATTTAAATTGTATTATGAATTCATTATATAATTGTTTTGTCTTGGATTTGGATTCGTGGACTCGGAGGCAGCCTTAGTCTGAACCGAAGGCCCGATCCTAGAGTATTACTCGAATTAGTCTTTTCGGTATTCTGATTTGACCGATTTTAGTTTCAAACATTATTTTCTAATATTATATATTTACTATGATTTTCTAGATTTTTCTGGAATTAAAATGGATTTCTTCAAAACCGGTGTCGGCCAGTGTCGCTGACCGCTTTCCGGATTTTTAATTCACAAACCACTTGGGATTTCTCAATGAGTCTTTAGGCTTTTCTCCTTAGAATAATATTCTCTACCTACATACTTTTTCTGAGGATTTTATGAATTTATGAATATTCCACCGGAGTCGGTAGATAACCGATTCCAGGATTTTTAATTCACACACTGCTAGGAATTTCTAGATGGTCCTTTAGACTTTGTTTCTTAGAATCACATTTCGCACTTAAATACTTTTTCTGGAGATTTTACGAATTTATGGATTTTCCGTCGGAGTCGGTAACAGACTGATTCCAGTATTTTCTATTTTCCAAACAGTTAGGAATTTCTAGAAAGACCTTTAGGCATTATCTCTTAGAATCATGTTTTCTATCTACATTCTTTTTCTGGAGATTTTATGATTTTATGGAAATTCTTTCGGAGTCGGTAGGTAACTGATTCCGGAATTTTTAATATTAAAACTATAAAGTATTTCTTAAAACGGATTTCACTATGATACTTAATATAATATTATGGATTTTTGATATTTATTTCGGGTCGTTCCGAGATACTTGATTTCGGGACGTATCCGGTATTTTCCCGAAAGATTTCCGCATTCACGACTTTAACCCGGGAATCCGTGTTTCCAATATTTTCATTTTGGAGATTAGAGAATATCTTCTCTTTTCTTTTCCTTTTCCTTTTCCTTTATTTCCTTTAGCTTCCCCCACAAGCTTTCATTCTCATCCACACACTTCCAATTAATCTCCACCACACATTATCTCCACCTCACCCTCCACCTCACCACTTCCACACACTTCTCCTCCACCTCACCCCACACTTGGCAAGCTCCTATTGGCCAAGAGAAACACCTCATTCTCCCTTTTTGCAATTAAGCCCCTCACAATTATTTAATTGCAACTCCTTTACAAATCCAAAAATCTATAAATACCTCCCCTTATTCATTTCATTTCTTTTTTCTCTCTCCTTCATTTCACCAAGAGAAAAGCCTCCACCATCTCCTCCATCTCCACCACTACAAACATCACCTAGGTCATCTTCTCCATAGCAAGCAACTTTGGATTGGAAATCATCTCCTCCTTCGTCGATTGCATCGCCGTGGATCATTCCGACCACGATCCTTTCAAGTTTCACATGGCCGTTCTACGTGAGTATTCCTACTCACCAAGACTTGTCTATTTTCCTTGTATGCTTGTACTTCCATATCATGTATACATGTATTCTTAAATCGTGCCATTTGATTATGTAGTCACCAAACACAACAACCACCAAGGTCATCAACTTCCATCATCAACCACTTCTTTTGGTGAGTGTTCTTCATCACTTAGGCTTGATTAATCCTTAGTATACTTATGCTTTCATATCATGTTCAATTATGTCTTTAATCCATGATTTTTAGCCATCAAAATCATATTTTTAGGCCATCAAACCAAATCCTTGAAATCTGCCCTGTTTGCTGTTTCCAGGCTATTAGTCGACTAGACCTCATTATTAGTCGACTAATAACACTTAGTTAAAATGTAACGTTTCTGGAAACACAGTATTAGTCGACTTGCCTTGGTCCCTAGTCGACTAGAGACTATTAGTCGACTACACCCTTGACCCTAGTCGACTAATCTTGTCCTGAATTAGAAACCCCAACTCTCGGCTCTAGTCGACTAAGCCTAAGTATTAGTCGACTTGATAACCCTAGTCGACTAGCCATTCTACCCTAGTCGACTAACCTTTTCTGAACCTGAAACCCAACTTTCTGTATCTCAGCTCTAGTCGACTTGACCATACTATTAGTCGACTTAGAGTGTCTGTTAGTCGACTACCTATTTTACTCCAGTCGACTAACTATTCTCTGAAACCAATTCCAACTCTCTGGAACCCAGTTATAGTCGACTATACCTTACTGTTAGTCGACTTGTGTCTACTATTAGTCGACTACTCTTCCATCCTAGTCGACTAATCCTGTCTGTCTGCCTTAGTTGATTTCTTTCTTGAGTAGGAACCTAACCCTCTAGACTTATGTCACATATAGGTATCACTTGACTTGTCACATGACAAACATCATCTACCTTACTCTCTTTCTCTCTCATCTTTACTCTTCATTGTTTGTATCACAGGTTATGGCACATCCCGAACTTCAGTGGATTCCGGATATTTCGGCGTTTTGGTGATTTGGGCGAGTATTCTTACTCGCTTCCTTATTGCTTCTCATTTCATTGATTTTGATAGTATTCCCACTCTAGTTTTCATGTATTGTATTTCCTGCTTTATATCTTTTATTGCCTTATGCTATGCGTGGCCGGCCCTTCGTGGTCGTTGGACTGTTGGACCTTGGGCCATTACTTCATATTACCACTTGTCATTACTTTAGACCTATCAGTTATATGCTTCCTTTTAACACATGTATATCACCTGACATTTAGTGTGTTATCACCTGACCACTTGATATGCTACTCTTTGGCAAGACCCTATTGGTATGACCTGACTTACCCAGACTATTATCAATCTCTTGACATTATTTGCCACCTGATTATTATCTATCTTTTATATGCTTGGTTACTTATTAATTATCATCATCTCGTCATGCCATCACTTTACATCCAGCATGATATATTTGACTTGTGATTATCACCTTTACGGGAACCTTGACTTGTTATCCTGTTTCATGATCAGTGACATGACATGTATTCCTGCTTTACATGCAGTGACTTGACAATATAGTACTTATGTACTCCTGATTCCTGATCATGTCTATTTCCTGTTTTTCCCGTAAAGTGATAATTAAACTATTAAATCTTAAAATGGACCAACTTGTATTGGGTCGGGGGAAACATGCGGATATCGATATGTGTTCGTGTTTACAGTGGCATTAGGTTGTGCACTATATTTTCCGGTCTTACCTGTGGTACTCCAGGGGATCGAGGGGAGAGCTGGCTCCCTTATTCATGTCATGACAAGAGCATACAATAAGACTCTACTGTTTGGCCTAGCGGCTGGCTTCCGTTTCCATGCAACGGAACAATCATGGACCGTTATCCCGGGCATGTACGGGGTCCACTGTAAACATAGTTCGTTGATACAACCGTTTGTTTCCAATAACAACCTCGACTTTCTTATATATGGATGTATGTGAGTTGGCTGTACACCGAGCCACATACCGAGATATATAGGTAGGACGAGTAATAATAAAGTGTCTAATGACCGGCTCTATGACTAGCTATGAATCTGTGAGATGCCTTACCGTATTTGCTTTTCCCGGATTTTATATCGGATTTCATGTCTTATGAGTAGCTCGAGTTTTATGATGCTTATGTTATACCCTTTATATATATATATATTTCCTTTGTGCTCTAACCCTCCTGTCTCTTGTACTTGACACTTGTGCTCTTCCTGCTTCACCACTTGGTATTGGCCCTACTCGCCTGGGGAGTGTCACTGACTCCCCTGGACCTCACGTTCAGGTTATGGTGCTAGGAGCGTGTGGATTTCCCCTTTGCCGCTCAGAGTAGTGCAGCGGTAGCGTGGATCCCCGCAGATCATCCAGAGCTTCATCCTCCCAGACCCCCTGTGTGCCTCTCGAGTTTTCCCTTAGCAAACTCGTGAGTGCTCTTTTATACTTTCCATACTTGTACATCCTTGTATACTTGTTTGCGAGCTTCCTTTTATACTGTTCATATATATTGTATATTCTTTGTACTCTCGCATTTGCGCATATCTGTGATGTATTATTATTGTAATATTCATCACCTCTGGTGATAACTCTGTAATTGTATATATATGTGTTGGAATGTATAATGCACCACTGCTTCCGTTCTCTGATTCTTGTTTGTACTGATGCTTAGCGTATATACGGGAGGGTAGTTCTGACCTACGTATATACGTCGCAGTGACGTCCCCGTATTCGTGGAATCGGGGCGTTACAGGTTGGTATCAGAGCTTAGGCTTCTAACCTCCTCAGTACGTCCAGAAGGCAAATCAATGGTAAAGCGATTTGCAACTGGAATACATGAATCTTGGTTATACGTTCCAACTGCAAGTGCAGAGTTATCTATTTCTTGACTATCTTTTCCTTGGATTCCTGATCTCTCCTATCCTTTCCCCGTTTTGGTTTTATGTTTTGGTTTTATGAAGCCTTGTACTATTTTAAGATATGACTAGACTAGAGAGGTAGTGGCTGGTTCAGAAGGAAACTATTATGTGATCTCTTCGGCCAATTCTATGAAGCTTGGTATTCTCCAGATCGATCTTGATCTGGCTATCTTTCAGAGGACAGCAGTCGGATTCTTAATTATCGGTCTTCTTTATTATGCTCAGGATTTTCGGGGTTTTCTTTATTACACAGCCACGACATCATCAGTATTATTCAGCATTCTTCTAAAGATTTATTACACAGCCACGACATCATCAGCTGGGAATACAGAGTATGATGGTATTGAGAGCCCTACCTATAGTACTTCATATCTTAATTAGTATAAATTCCACCCTTGTTCCCTTTTGTATTCAATTTACCCCTTATCGAAATTGCGAGGACGCAATTTTTGTAAGGTGGGTAGATTGTAATACCCCGTTCCCGGAATACGTACTTAGTTGCGTATTCAGATTTTCCGATCGTATTTTTTCGATTTGCTTTCTGTATTTAAATTGTATTATGAATTCATTATATAATTGTTTTGTCTTGGATTTGGATTCGTGGACTCGGAGGCAGCCTTAGTCTGAACCGAAGGCCCGATCCTAGAGTATTACTCGAATTAGTCTTTTCGGTATTCTGATTTGACCGATTTTAGTTTCAAACATTATTTTCTAATATTATATATTTACTATGATTTTCTAGATTTTTCTGGAATTAAAATGGATTTCTTCAAAACCGGTGTCGGCCAGTGTCGCTGACCGCTTTCCGGATTTTTAATTCACAAACCACTTGGGATTTCTCAATGAGTCTTTAGGCTTTTCTCCTTAGAATAATATTCTCTACCTACATACTTTTTCTGAGGATTTTATGAATTTATGAATATTCCACCGGAGTCGGTAGATAACCGATTCCAGGATTTTTAATTCACACACTGCTAGGAATTTCTAGATGGTCCTTTAGACTTTGTTTCTTAGAATCACATTTCGCACTTAAATACTTTTTCTGGAGATTTTACGAATTTATGGATTTTCCGTCGGAGTCGGTAACAGACTGATTCCAGTATTTTCTATTTTCCAAACAGTTAGGAATTTCTAGAAAGACCTTTAGGCATTATCTCTTAGAATCATGTTTTCTATCTACATTCTTTTTCTGGAGATTTTATGATTTTATGGAAATTCTTTCGGAGTCGGTAGGTAACTGATTCCGGAATTTTTAATATTAAAACTATAAAGTATTTCTTAAAACGGATTTCACTATGATACTTAATATAATATTATGGATTTTTGATATTTATTTCGGGTCGTTCCGAGATACTTGATTTCGGGACGTATCCGTATTTTCCCGAAAGATTTCCGCATTCACGACTTTAACCCGGGAATCCGTGTTTCCAATATTTTCATTTTTGGAGATTAGAGAATATCTTCTCTTTTCTTTTCCTTTTCCTTTTCCTTTATTTCCTTTAGCTTCCCCCACAAGCTTTCATTCTCATCCACACACTTCCAATTAATCTCCACCACACATTATCTCCACCTCACCCTCCACCTCACCACTTCCACACACTTCTCCTCCACCTCACCCCACACTTGGCAAGCTCCTATTGGCCAAGAGAAACACCTCATTCTCCCTTTTTGCAATTAAGCCCCTCACAATTATTTAATTGCAACTCCTTTACAAATCCAAAAATCTATAAATACCTCCCCTTATTCATTTCATTTCTTTTTTTCTCTCTCCTTCATTTCACCAAGAGAAAAGCCTCCACCATCTCCTCCATCTCCACCACTACAAACATCACCTAGGTCATCTTCTCCATAGCAAGCAACTTTGGATTGGAAATCATCTCCTCCTTCGTCGATTGCATCGCCGTGGATCATTCCGACCACGATCCTTTCAAGTTTCACATGGCCGTTCTACGTGAGTATTCCTACTCACCAAGACTTGTCTATTTTCCTTGTATGCTTGTACTTCCATATCATGTATACATGTATTCTTAAATCGTGCCATTTGATTATGTAGTCACCAAACACAACAACCACCAAGGTCATCAACTTCCATCATCAACCACTTCTTTTGGTGAGTGTTCTTCATCACTTAGGCTTGATTAATCCTTAGTATACTTATGCTTTCATATCATGTTCAATTATGTCTTTAATCCATGATTTTTAGCCATCAAAATCATATTTTTAGGCCATCAAACCAAATCCTTGAAATCTGCCCTGTTTGCTGTTTCCAGGCTATTAGTCGACTAGACCTCATTATTAGTCGACTAATAACACTTAGTTAAAATGTAACGTTTCTGGAAACACAGTATTAGTCGACTTGCCTTGGTCCCTAGTCGACTAGAGACTATTAGTCGACTACACCCTTGACCCTAGTCGACTAATCTTGTCCTGAATTAGAAACCCCAACTCTCGGCTCTAGTCGACTAAGCCTAAGTATTAGTCGACTTGATAACCCTAGTCGACTAGCCATTCTACCCTAGTCGACTAACCTTTTCTGAACCTGAAACCCAACTTTCTGTATCTCAGCTCTAGTCGACTTGACCATACTATTAGTCGACTTAGAGTGTCTGTTAGTCGACTACCTATTTTACTCCAGTCGACTAACTATTCTCTGAAACCAATTCCAACTCTCTGGAACCCAGTTATAGTCGACTATACCTTACTGTTAGTCGACTTGTGTCTACTATTAGTCGACTACTCTTCCATCCTAGTCGACTAATCCTGTCTGTCTGCCTTAGTTGATTTCTTTCTTGAGTAGGAACCTAACCCTCTAGACTTATGTCACATATAGGTATCACTTGACTTGTCACATGACAAACATCATCTACCTTACTCTCTTTCTCTCTCATCTTTACTCTTCATTGTTTGTATCACAGGTTATGGCACATCCCGAACTTCAGTGGATTCCGGATATTTCGGCGTTTTGGTGATTTGGGCGAGTATTCTTACTCGCTTCCTTATTGCTTCTCATTTCATTGATTTTGATAGTATTCCCACTCTAGTTTTCATGTATTGTATTTCCTGCTTTATATCTTTTATTGCCTTATGCTATGCGTGGCCGGCCCTTCGTGGTCGTTGGACTGTTGGACCTTGGGCCATTACTTCATATTACCACTTGTCATTACTTTAGACCTATCAGTTATATGCTTCCTTTTAACACATGTATATCACCTGACATTTAGTGTGTTATCACCTGACCACTTGATATGCTACTCTTTGGCAAGACCCTATTGGTATGACCTGACTTACCCAGACTATTATCAATCTCTTGACATTATTTGCCACCTGATTATTATCTATCTTTTATATGCTTGGTTACTTATTAATTATCATCATCTCGTCATGCCATCACTTTACATCCAGCATGATATATTTGACTTGTGATTATCACCTTTACGGGAACCTTGACTTGTTATCCTGTTTCATGATCAGTGACATGACATGTATTCCTGCTTTACATGCAGTGACTTGACAATATAGTACTTATGTACTCCTGATTCCTGATCATGTCTATTTCCTGTTTTTCCCGTAAAGTGATAATTAAACTATTAAATCTTAAAATGGACCAACTTGTATTGGGTCGGGGGAAACATGCGGATATCGATATGTGTTCGTGTTTACAGTGGCATTAGGTTGTGCACTATATTTTCCGGTCTTACCTGTGGTACTCCAGGGGATCGAGGGGAGAGCTGGCTCCCTTATTCATGTCATGACAAGAGCATACAATAAGACTCTACTGTTTGGCCTAGCGGCTGGCTTCCGTTTCCATGCAACGGAACAATCATGGACCGTTATCCCGGGCATGTACGGGGTCCACTGTAAACATAGTTCGTTGATACAACCGTTTGTTTCCAATAACAACCTCGACTTTCTTATATATGGATGTATGTGAGTTGGCTGTACACCGAGCCACATACCGAGATATATAGGTAGGACGAGTAATAATAAAGTGTCTAATGACCGGCTCTATGACTAGCTATGAATCTGTGAGATGCCTTACCGTATTTGCTTTTCCCGGATTTTATATCGGATTTCATGTCTTATGAGTAGCTCGAGTTTTATGATGCTTATGTTATACCCTTTATATATATATATTTCCTTTGTGCTCTAACCCTCCTGTCTCTTGTACTTGACACTTGTGCTCTTCCTGCTTCACCACTTGGTATTGGCCCTACTCGCCTGGGGAGTGTCACTGACTCCCCTGGACCTCACGTTCAGGTTATGGTGCTAGGAGCGTGTGGATTTCCCCTTTGCCGCTCAGAGTAGTGCAGCGGTAGCGTGGATCCCCGCAGATCATCCAGAGCTTCATCCTCCCAGACCCCCTGTGTGCCTCTCGAGTTTTCCCTTAGCAAACTCGTGAGTGCTCTTTTATACTTTCCATACTTGTACATCCTTGTATACTTGTTTGCGAGCTTCCTTTTATACTGTTCATATATATTGTATATTCTTTGTACTCTCGCATTTGCGCATATCTGTGATGTATTATTATTGTAATATTCATCACCTCTGGTGATAACTCTGTAATTGTATATATATGTGTTGGAATGTATAATGCACCACTGCTTCCGTTCTCTGATTCTTGTTTGTACTGATGCTTAGCGTATATACGGGAGGGTAGTTCTGACCTACGTATATACGTCGCAGTGACGTCCCCGTATTCGTGGAATCGGGGCGTTACAGAACAACCAAGGACGGAGAAGTCGAAGGAGGGTTCTTCTTTGGACACTGAAGTCCTTAAAGGAATCCAAGCTCAAATCGCATCCCTAGCTCAGAGGGATGAATTAATGAAAGTAGGGGCAGTCCGTCCTTACCCGCTGGAGTGGGATTCAGGACCATACCCACCAAAGTTCAAACCACCAACGTTACATACGTATGATGGTAAGAGCTCGCCAAACCAGCACAT
This sequence comes from Agave tequilana, assembly GCA_038442645.1. Classification (NCBI taxonomy): domain Eukaryota; kingdom Viridiplantae; phylum Streptophyta; class Magnoliopsida; order Asparagales; family Asparagaceae; genus Agave; species Agave tequilana. The sequence goes on along the minus strand of JAVJIF010010454.1, from coordinate 45,619 downwards.
CTACTATTCTGGTCTCAGACCGGTAATGTTATAGACAATGATGCTATCATGGCTAGGTTGTTCATTGGCACCTTAAAGGGGGTAGCATTTGACTGGTTCCGAAGTCTCCTTCCAGGTCCTATCAATTCCTGGATTGACCTGAAAACCCGATTCCATTCTCGTTTCTATGAGGACGATACCGAGGTAACCGTGGACAAACTCCTCTCTACCGTATAGAAGAAGGGTGAATCTGTCCGTGACTACATTGAGCGGTTCAGAAACTTGTCTTTGATGTGCCCAGCAGGGATGTCATTACCCATGCTCTTACAGACGTGCAGGCATAACTTCTTAGACCAAGTAGAGGTTCGCATGGGGGCTATCAAAGCCCATACCTGGAAAGAACTGGTCGAGCAAGCTGAGATAACCGAAAAGTCAGCGAAAAAGTTTGAACCATCCACCCCTAAAAACAAATGGGGTATGAATAATAAAGGACATAGCGATATGGCACAGTCTTCTCAAGCCAAAGGGAAGGAGACTATATCCGTAGAATTGTCAAGGGATGTTCAGTCGAAAGCCAAGAAGAGCGGCTTCAATAATCAGGAGTCTAAGTTTCCACTGAAATAATACTCCTTCAAAGACGATCAGGTGGTCACAATATTCCATTTACTCCACAAAGGGAATAAATTGAAGCTGCCGGATGCTCGACATCCCAATGAAATAGGACGCACGAACGATCCCAAATACTGTCTCTTTCACAGGATGATTCACCATCCTACCGACAAGTGATTTGTCCTCAAGGACAGAACTCAAGCTCTAGTTGACGCTGGAGTCCTGATACTGAAGTCAGAGTAAAAGAAAGTCACTGCAAATATGGTGACCCTCAAGTTCGGCAAAACCCTAAAGGTCACAGTTCCTGATGGGACTTATCCAATCCCTGTACCACGGTTGGAAGTCAAATATCCTGCAGCTAAAATTCAAGATAATAGGGGTCTGGTTCCCTTGACATTGGAGACAGGAAAAATTATGTGGATACATCCAGACCTTGTCCGAAACGAACAGTGGGATTCAAAGAAATCCAAGTCGAAGGGCAAATCTTGCTATGTCATCTCCATCCTCCCAGACGATGACAATCTTATATCAGCTTCTCTCAGCGATTCTAAAGGGAAAAGCACGCTTGCATGACGCAGACTGATGTACCTCAGCCAACATGTACTTGATCTGGAAAATTATACTTAAAACAGTATGAGAAAGCTACTGACGAGGCACAACAGCAGACGACGTCAGTACAAATATCAGCACCTGCTTCAGTTCCAACCAAGGGAAAGGAGAAGCCAAAGGCAGTCCGGTTCGACTATATCCTGAAGAAGCCTTCAAGCCCAGGGCTTGACATGCCCTTTCGTTTTGACATATTGGCCTAGCTGGCTAATATCCCAGCTCGTATTACCATATACGAGCTCCTTCGTCTCTCAAAAGAGACAAGAGAAGTACTCAGAGATGCAATGGCTAATTCAAAAGCATTCCAGACATATATGCCAGAAATCCCTAACGATGACGCTCAGTTTTCTTGCCCTGAATGCCATCATGTACAATCAAAGGTACCTGCTATTACCTTCACAGCGGAAGATATGCTTCTCAAGGATAACAAGCATGATCGACCTCTGTACTACACCGGATACATCGGTTCAACATGCATTGAAAGGGTACAGGTTGATTCAGGGTCTGCACTCAGCATCATTCCTAAAAGGCTCCTCTACTTTCTCGGTATACCACTATATAGGTTGTCTGCAACCACTACAACAATATACGGTTTTACCGAAAGTAGTCATCCACTTGGGAAAATTCGACTCCGTTGTCGAATCGGGAGCCTGAAGTCAGAAGTGACGTGCTATGTCATTGATGCTGACACATCATACAACTTACTACTAGGACGACCGTGGATCCACGCCAACAAGATCGTTCCCTCCACTCTGCACCAGTGCTTCAAATATGTTGAAGGTGATGCAACAGTACGAACTATTTTCGCTGAGAAGCAACCGTTCAAAGGGGTGGAAAATGACTTTACTGATGCTCTCCTGTATCAAGAGACCAGTGAAACATCAAAAGAATCATTACCGGACGATGATGATAGTGGCAATAAGGCGGATTCAGAATCTGAAGCAGACATGCCAGTCATTTTGGTTGGTGAACCAATTATAGCAAGTCTTAATAATCCCCAATGTAACACTCCTTCTGAAGATGAGGGTGAATGGGTAATTAATGATAATATTTCCTTTGATTATCCTATGAGTGTTAAGTTATTTGAATCCATTACGGATAGCTCTCTGCACATGCCTTTACATGAACCAAGGGCATCCGGCACACCAATGGAATCTATAGAAGGGGCCGTTTTAGTGATCCCTCCATCCAATGAAGGTCAGTTACCAATAATATTCGGTAAAGCCCAACCACGAGGGCCCACAGCCACAGATTCAAGTTGAGACTTGGACACCCCACAAATTTTCCATTATGCGTGACCAGCGCACCATATGATGAAGAAAATGGGGTACAACCTGAAGCATGGGAAGGGCTTGAATTTCGAAAAAGGAAGACGTAGTTTGCTGCGCGACTTTGTGCCAAGAGAGAACCTGCAAATTACTATGATAACACACGCAGCGGGTTGGGATACGTTACACCCACACCACCAGCAATGGTGCAATTCAAGGATGACAAACCGATCCCATCACATTCTGCCTCTTCTTTGAGTGGGACTCAGATGTCAGTGTGGAATGATGTTCGAGAATCTCACCGTTAATATGACTTCAAGCAGTCAATTAGAGCCAGCGGAAGCTACTGATGACGAACCATGGGTTCAACAATTGGATCTCCAATGGGAAAAGCGATTCGAACTGCGCGAATCACCTACTGAAGACAAGGTGATGTAGGTCAACTTGGGTAGTCAAGATCACCCTAAACCCATCTTTATAAGTAAGAGCTTATCACTTATTGAAAAAGAAGAATTAATAATACTCGTAAAAGAGTATATAGACGTCTTCGCATGGAACTACGAAGACATGCCCGGACTTGATCCACAAGTGGCCATGCATCGCTTAAATATCAAACCTGATGCCAAGCAAGTCAAGCAAAAACAACGACAGTTTCGCCTGAACACTATGGAGACTATTGAAGTCGAAATTCATAAGCTCATTGCATGTGGCTTCATAAGGGAGGAACAACATCCAGATTGGGTTGCTAATATCGTTCCCGTCCTCAAGAAGAATAGAAAAATACGGATCTGCATCAACTACCATGATCTCAATACAGCTTGTCCTAAAGACGAATTTCCACTGCCTATCACCGATGCCATGATTGACAATACCTATGGATTTGAAAGAATGTCTTTCATGGATAGCTTTTTAGGGTACAATCAGATTAAGATGTATCCCGACGACGAGAAGCATACTTCATTCTGAACACCCTTGTGGGTGTACTATTACACTGTGATGCCCTTCGGGCTAAAGAACGCCGGAGCAACCTATCAGCGGGCAAAGAAGATAATCTTCCGCGATCATCTCCGAAAAATGGTAGAATGCTATGTCAATAACATTGCTGTCAAAAGCCGCAATAAGAATGACCATCCAGAAAATTAGCCATTACTGTCAATCTGGCAGATTGGTCAACTTTGAGCACATTTTTCAGGCTGCAAACGTTCGAATTCAGAATAAGGTATATAGTAATAATTTGTAGATCTTTAAGTATTATTTTTAATGTAACTAAAATCAACTCAATATCAGTTTGGATGAGAATGTTATCAATAAAACACTGACAGGTGTCAAAACAGAAACTGTAAGCTGTTTTTAGAACAAGAATAGAGTTCAACCAAATATTTGATATCTTAAACTTTGAATCTAAAAATAATTATTGAATAAGAAATTTAGATCTGAAAGTTATCTTTGAAATGCAAGTTGAATCATATTATTTGAATATAAGAATAAAAAGTTATGATAAGAAAAGTAAAAAGGTGTCAAGCAAATCAGCAGAACTTAAACTGGTTCAAATCCAAAACCCGATATATGTACTTGAAATCCAAAATCGATTCAATCAAAAACCAAACGTATTGAATTTATGTGTGTGTATTTGAGCTTCAACCTATCCACTATTCTTTAACAAAACTATAAAAGTAAAAACAAAACCAGTGAAGTCTCTTGAGCCAAACTGAAGTCTTGAGCCATGCAATGTCATGCTTGATCCTTTTCTTCTATGAACATTCCTTCTTGTGCCATTTGCCTTATTTTCTCCATGAATCTAGAAAGTCTTGCAAAAGCTAAACAATGGCCTTCAAAATATTACTAACCTTAAACTCATCTTGAACAAACTTATTAGTACAATTATAGCTCTTAAGTGTTTTGTTATCATCAAAACTCTAAACAAATGGAGAGTGTAACCTTTTAGGCCAACATCATGGTCAACCTTTGACCAATTAAATCTCTAGATGAGATCAAATCAAATCTAATCAAGATCAAATCTGAGATCAAATTTGGTAGTTGTTTGCCTAATCTCTTGACTCTCCTAAAATAAGTAAGAGGATCAAGGGAGATCTTTAAATTATTTGAAAAGGATCAAAATAGATCAGGAGATCGACGCTACCTGCTATTCCTAGATTCGCAGAAACTGATTCTAGCCTCGCAGTAAGGCTACTTTCCAGATTTAAACAGATTGACTCAATCTGTTTTCAGATTTTCAAGGGACAATTATACCCCTGCTCTCCTTATAAATAGCCCACCAGGGGTACACGGAGAGAGAGCACGCAAGAAGCGCATAAACACACGCACAGAGAGAGACGGCTAAACAGAGATCTATCTCTTACTTCCAAGAATTCAGAGAATTCAGAGAACTGCTTCTTTAATCAGGGTACTGATACCCTAAGATCTTCCTCCTTTTCAAGGAATCTCCGGAACCATGCGAGAAGGAATTCCTAAGTGGAGGCAGTTTGAGAAGTAACAAGAGGTTCTACCAACCTTCTGTTCTTTAATTCCCCGAGCCAGGCGAGAAGGTAATCCCATCGATCGCATCGTCAAAGGGACAAAATGGTCACGCGCTGACCAGACTCCTATCGGCGCACTTCTCCAGAATCTCAGAGGAGATCTAGTTGTAATCTTTTATGTTACTTGTAATTTAACTCCTCGACGCCCTTTTTTGTAAGTTTTCCCCTTTGCAAAATCAATGGAAAACAATGATCCAAATCCAATTAGTTAAATTCAGTTTTTGGTAAATCAGGTGGTTAAAGCTAAAGATCAACCGAGGATAACGTCAAATACAGAGTCCAAATCAAAAGGGATAAATGGATAGAAGAAGATCAACAGATGAGATGAAACAATTCTGACTCAGATTCTGGCTGGATACATTTTAGTATTTGAATTATGACTTTCGCTACCAGAACTCAAATCTGATGATCTAAGATGATCCAGAAAGAGAACTTAAAGGGCTACAACTCTTTAATTGATCGTTATTTCTAATTTTGTCATTTGATAAGTTATATTTAGTAATCAATACGCTAATAAGTTACAGATCAGAATTGAATACCCACATCAAATCAAGTTTGGAGACAAGGGAGGATTCAAATTCAGAAATAGCAAGCTTTTCCTATCTTCATATTCCTTTACTCTCTGCATTCTTCTATAAATACCTGCAATCTCAAAGACAAAAAAGGAGGAACGACCAAGCAGAGAGTAGAACTAAGGCTAATTTATAGTTTGTAACTTAGGTTTTTCTTTTTTTATGTAATTTTTAGTTTTCATTTATGTAATTCAGAGGAGATCAGGCTTTCATAGGAGAATAAGAATGAAGCTTGTGCTGAGAGTGACACCGATGTAAGTTGTTCTTCCTTTCTCTTATTGTTATGAAATCGAATCTATAGTTACCTTTTTATGTACTTTGTTTTTGTTTTCTTCTTCTTCTTCTTTTCTACTTCTGTCATTCTTGTACCAATTGCTATCTAAGCGCGTCTTATAGCATCGAAAGAGTCTTGCCTTTGCGAGTGCCACCGATAGCTCATGACGATGGATTTTTAGTCTCAAGTCTGTATCATTTCATGCTTGTTTTGTCTTGATGGTGTAATGTGGAGAGACGATAATCACTCTTATGGGCTATGCGCTGAATGTCTCCACTTCAAGGTAACATCGTCACAAAAGATTCAAGGTAAGCTTTTGGTCAAAGGAGGTAAGTAATTATTTTTGATTTTTTTATTTTAACTTTTAGTGTAAATTATTACATCACAATCTTCCAAATCCCTTTCTCTCTTTCTCAGTATTTTTTGTACATATCACTTCTATTTTCTCCACCTTCTCATTCTACCACTTTCTCCCTAACTCACTTTAACCTAATTTTTCTCTTTTTCTTTTGCAATAACTAAAAGAAGAATTTTGCCCATCTTTTGTATCTTAAAAGAAAACTTACTAAAAAAGTTTCCATCGCTAGTCCCCCCTTGTGGATCACGACCCGCATAGCCACTTGCTATCGCGGTAGAATTGAGCACCTTGCACTACTGTTTTAAAAGTTCTAAAATTCTGTACTTTTGTACAAGTTCTAGCTCAATCATCAATCACCACTTCCTTCACAAATTAATATAACTTATTTTCCTTTTTTTAAAGAACAAGAGAAGAACTTTAATCATTTTAAGTAACTTAAAAGAGAACTTGAAAAAAGCTCCCATCGCTAGGCCCTCCTTGAGGATCACGACCCGCATAGCTACTTGCTATCGTAGTAGCATTGAGTATCTTTCACTACTATTATAAAGTTCAAAATTTTGTATTTCCTGTGCAGGTTCCAAGTCAATCACAAGAGCACAATCCAGGCCGTTACAAAGAAATCTCAACGTGCAAATCATGTGGTTATGAAAATCTGTATGATTCACACCACCAATAATGATTCTCACGGTATTTATACACTAAAGGTTGGACGAAGAAAGATGCTGTCTAAACCCTCGACTGAGAAAAGAATACAAACTATTTCTTATTGTACCAAAGATTGTAAACAAAAATTTAGCTCTGTAAAGTTTGATCAGTCACATATTTTACATATACATTGTCACCTTACAATACTTTTTAGCTAATAAATCCAATTAATAAGTCTTCTTCTTCTTTGTTTAATGTAGGCCTAATTGCTAAAAGAAAGGAAAGAGAAACAAGCCCAAAAGCCCACCAAATTCTGATTTAATTCAGAATAAATTCAAAATTAAGGAATCAGGACAAAATCTTGGCATATCAAAGAGGTTGAAAACCGGTTGAAAAGAATCCTCCCAAATCAAACGGTTGAAGCCAATAATCAAAGGTTGTTCTGTCAAATCCTGAATGTCAAATCCTGAAGTAAAAATGAGAAAACCAGAAGAAGATATAGGAGAATCACCAAACCAGGGGAGCCATCCAATTGGGTGTGGCCTACTGGCCACACCAGGGCCACGGAAACGCGGCCATCGCTGCGTTTCCGTGGCTTTGTTGTGTCAGTTGGGGGAGCGTTTGCTCCCCCAATCTTCTCAGGATCTCCCCCCTCTGGTTTTTCCTTATAAATACCAGTTTCAACAGAGTAAAAAGGAGCAAAGACTAGGATTAGATTTTTTGTTTATACCATAAGGTTTAGGCTCTTTGTTAGTTGGTACAAAAATTGTATTTTATTTTGCAATTTGTAGTTCAACATAAATACTTGTGAGAGAGAGGAATTGAGTGCTTGTACTTGAAGATTGAAGTTATATCAGTACAAGAATCGAGCTACTTTTTCTTTCACTCATTTTCGGTATGTCTTGCGTTATTTACTTGTACTTTTCTTTTTCTTCCATGAGTAGCTAAATTGATTTTCTTGGCTCACTATTGTACCTCTCTCTAATTCTTCTTCTCTTCTAATTTTAATGAAAAAGACCCAATGAATCATTTGCATGCCTAACTTAAAGCCTTTCTTCTTGAAAGTGTTCTTGAAGGCACATGAGAATGGGTTTGGATTTTTAAACTCTTACTCCTTTTAAGAATGTCTCTTGAACTTGTTTTTATCTCATACTTGACTTCTTAATGATTTAACATTCGATTCAAAACGGTTTCTTAAAGAAAAGAGTGAACTTTTCCAACTATCTTATATGCTTTACTTCAAACTTTCTAAAGTCAACCTTAAAGTTTGACCTATGATCAGGTTGAGGCATTAAGGATTTCAATAGAAGAATAAACAGTTGAGTAGTGAGATAGTGAACCCAGATTTTTTTCTTTATTAAAATCAGCCAAACAATTTTTGAGCTTTTTAAATCACCTTCTCCAAAGCCTTCTCTAAAGTTGTAATTTCTCTTTTAATCATCTCCTTCTTTGCATTTTCTTTTCAATTAAAAAACGAGCACAATTCTTTGTTATTAAATGAAACACCGAAAAGCTTTCATCGCATTCCTCCTCGTGGACATGACTCGTTAGCCACAGGCTACACGGTAATTTCTTAACTCTTTGATTGTTCTTTTATTTTAGCAATCAAATTTTGGCGCCGTTACGGGGAGGGAATGGTGTATTTGTTTTTTAACAAGTTTGGTGTGTTGTTTCAGGGACTTGAAGATTCAGATCTAGCATTCAAGCTTTGCAAGAGAAGACTTGCAATTTCTGTGCCCCTAGTCTCGAAAGTAAGAAATAGAATTTCAAGAAATTGCGTTGCAAAAGTTAAAAATTTTATTGGACTACTAAAACTCTTTTTTGCAGGACATATTGCTCGCAAAAAATTATGTTTTTGTACGTTATATTCTTGCTATTTCTGCTATCCACCATCCCTGTTTTAATCCAACAGTAATTTGAGTTATGGTTAATTGCTTAAAAAACGTTTAGACTTGCATTCTAGGCATTTGTCTAATTACGTATATTTTACAATTACTGTTGAAGAGAGCTGGAGACAAGGTACGTATACATAGCATATAGTTTAGGAAATATTCTTGGGTGATATTTGCTTTTGAATGCTACTTTTCTATATCTTGCACACTTTGCATAATTAACTCTAAGGGCAAAACCTAATTCAAGATAAGGTGGGAAAATCATTACCCTTTCTTATCCCACAAACCATCTCCAAGCACGCACAATCTAAGCCTAAGTAAAATCTGAGAGACGTTAACCTTAGAGACACCTCGAACTCACTAGGAGATTATCTTAAGGGGGAAGGTGTTGGAATTTGACTCCTGCCAAATCAGTGTCTAGGAAGGGGATTGAGGGCCGAAAGCCTGAAGGTTGGTGGTTACTTAATTAAGGAACGTCTTTGACGGATAACCTCTCATCAATCTTGCCCTGACCTGGCTGATTAGCTTGTGGTCAAGTCTACATTATACCTCCTATGGACAATCAACCAGTTAGAAGTTGTCTTGGTCGAGGTTATCTTTGATTAGGCTTGGTTGATTACTCTTGTTGACTGTTTGTAAACTTATTAATAATTGTGATTGTGTTTGTGTATGCAAGTATGGTCAAGAGACCCTAATTCATCTAGGTTGACTAGAAACACATCACCACCCAAGTTTGAACCGAGACCAGATCCAGTAATGGCTCAATCAACATCATTGCAGGATAGGTTCTATCCCATTAGAACCTCACTTCCATCTTGCATTCTACTTTCATCGGTTGGTGAATACAATTTTGAGCTCAAGTCTCAATAAATCAACACACTCCCCAAGTTTCATGGCTTAGAGTCCGAAGATGCTTACTTCTTCATAAGAGAATTTGAGGAAGTATGTCTAATGATGAAAATCCCACACCTTGTAGACGATGCTATTAGGTTGAGATTTGTCCCTTTCGCTCTTAAGGACCTAGCAAAGAAATGGCTTTACAGCTTAGTGGCTGATTCTATCACATCTTGGGATAGTTTCATCAAGGTCTTCTTGAAGAAATTCTATCCAATTCATAAGACCGCTCTCATTAGGAAGACAATCATAAAATTTAAGTAAGAACCGAGTGAACCGTTCTGGAGGTACTTTGAACGCTTTAAAGGCCCTCCTTGTCCAATGTCCACATCATGGAATAGAGAAATGGCGACAATGTCAAATTTTTTATGACGGTTTAGACTATTCTACCAAAACCCTCTTAGAAAGTATGTGCCAAGGGGGATTCTTCCAGAAGGATGAAAATGAAGGATGGTATTTGCATGAAAACCTAGCTAAAAAGACCATCCAATGGGAACCTACTAGTAAGACCTCTAGGAATCCAAACTCCATCTCTTCAAAAGGAAGTCTCCATTCTATTGAATCATCCATCGCTAATGAGGCTAAGTTAGCTAACCTAGTAAGAAGACTGGAAGCTCTAGAAATGAAGGACCAAGTCCAGTCAATCCAGTCAGCCCAAACCAATTTTCAACTTCGGGCTGCACTTACTGTCAAGCCATGAATCATGTGTTTGAGGAGTGCCCTGTGTTTTAGGCTCAGCAACAATACCATGAACCGGTGAATGCGGCCTTTTCAAGGCCGAACAATAATCCTTACGCACCAACATACAATCCTGGCTGGAGAAATCACCCTAATTTCTCATGGAGCCAAAATAACAATGACCATTCACTTTGAAATCATGCTAGCCACTTCCATCATGTCAATAATTCTTCCAATCATCAACCCAACTTTTCTAATTTCCATAATATTTCTCCCAACCATCCACCTAACTTTTCAAACTATCAAGAAAACTTTCCCAATCAAGCTCCACAATCCTCCTTCCAGAATCCTCAACTAGAAAGGAGAATGACTGACTTTGAAAGAAATATAGAAAGATACATGAAAAACTAAGATTCTCTCATGCAAACTTTACAGAGGTTAGAGGTTCAAATGAGCCGACTAGCTACTCCATAGAATGAGAGACAAAAGATTACCCTGCCTAGTCAGCCAATAACCAATCCTAAGAATTCTCAACAAGCTCATTTGGCTGAGGATCATTCATTAAATCAATGTAATATTGTTCATACATTGAGGTCGGGAAAGAGAGTTGATAATCAAGTGTCAACGCCAACCAATCCAATTCAGCACAACCATAATCAAGCATCCACCTCATCTAGTCCAAATCCTTCCAATTCTGACGAATCTAAAAAAGATAAGTCAACCAGTCAGGTGCACCAGCCTATAGTACCATTTCCTAATAGGCTGAAAAACAACAAGCAAAATTCACACATGGACAAGATAATTGAGATATTTAATCAAGTGAAGATAAATGTGCCACTTTTTGATGTCATCCAACAAGTCCCTTCCTATGCTAAGTTTCTTAAGGACATGTGCATCAAGAAGAGAAAGACTAATGTATCAAAAAAGGTTTTCTTAGCTACTAACATTAGTGAGCTACTATCGGGTCCATCCCTATCAAGTACAAGGATCCAGGTAGTCCCACCATTGCCTGCACAATAGAACAAGCCGAGATTAGTCGTGCACTTATTGACTTGGGGGCAAGTATCAACTTGCTTCCATTCTTAGTTTATCAACAACTCGAGTTGGGCAATCTTAGTCCAACTCGAGTCACTATCCAACTGGCTGACCGTTCAGTAAAAGTTCCAAAAGGAGAGATTAATGATGTCCTGATCCCGGTAGGAGAGTTTATTAATCATGTCAATTTCATAGTTCTGGAGATACAACCTGTGTCCAACTCCAATCATAGGGCTCAAACTCCTGTTATCCTTGGGCGACCATTCCTTGCTACTGCCAATGCTATTATCAATTGTAGGAATGGGTCCATGAGGTTAACCTTTGGGGACATGACTAGAGAAGTCAATGTCTTCAATCTAGGAAAACAACCCCGCGATCTTGAGGACCAAACATTTGAAGCAAACCTAATTGAGAACTTAACAAGTGAACATAGGGAAGAATTGAAACTAGAAACTGAGTGTGACTTCAGGTTAGAGTCTGACGACTTTAATCTTGATAAGGTTGTAGATTCTGATGTGAATTGGGCCTCGAACCCTATTTCACCAATAATGAAGCCAACAAATTTGACTAGTCCTTCCAACCAGCCTTTCATTGTCGTTCATTTTTGCATCATTTTTCACATCCATATCATGCATTATATAAATAAAAATAAGCTTTTTACTCATTTTCTCTCTAAATTTGCAGGTCCACCATTAATAGGGAGGAAGGCCCATAATCTATGGAATTATCAATATTAAATGGATTAATTAAAAGCCAAAAGAAAAGTCTAAAAGTCAAGCCCAGATCTGGAGTCGTCCACGCATATTCCCAGCCTTCGAGAAGATCCAACGTGGCCAACAGACTCCAACAGAACGGCAACAAAATTTGTTGGCGTAACGGCCAAGATTCGGCCGCGGAAACGCGGCTCTGGCCGCGGATCAGCGGCAGGAATCTGGCCGTTGAGCCAGCGATTTGATCCAACGGTCTAGATGTTGGAGTCTCATCCTCTGGTGCCTATAAATAGACCCCCAGGGCCTCTGCGAGAGAGAAGAGACTTGGAGAGAAGAGCTTGTATTTTTGAGAGAGTTGTAGGGATTTTCTCTAGTTTTTAGTGCTCTTGTAATCTCCCTCTTCCTCCTAGAAATTCTGTAAAAGAGAGAAAGAGAGAGTGTGAGAGCTTGTAATTAAAGGGGTGACAACTTTAAAGCAAGAATTTATCCATCTTTCTTCTCATCTTTGCAATTTCTAGTGCTTTACTTTATAACTTTACTTTCTTCAATCTTTACTTTCATTGTATTTTTATTCTACTATGAATTGTTGTTTTCTTTCCATTGCAATGTCTAACTAACCTTCTAATATGACTAGCTAACCACTAACTTTGCTAACTTCTAACTTTTGGGTGATTGCTAACTTTTAATCTTGCAATTTTGAGTCTCTTTCATCTCCAATGAAGATGGGTTATTTTAATTCTTGGCAAATTCTTGTTGTAATTCCATATGATTCATGTGAGCCTCATTTAGAGCCTTGTCTTTAGAACAAGTGCCTTGATGGAACATGGAGATGGAGCACCTACCTATGCTATTTGTTGTACAATTTTCTTACTTCAATGCTAGCTTGAGTATGGCCTTGAATGACTAATGAATCTTGTATCTTCTTCCTTAGCATTACCTTGAGTGACATTCCTTGATTCCACCATTGAAATTCTATCTTGAGAGCCGATGAATCAATGAGGCTACAAGACAAGACCAAGAAGAACACTCATCCTTTCCAAGTGGGAATGTATTAGACCAACAAGCAAGACAAACCCTTGCCGATGAATCAACATGAGGCATGCATCACCCTATGAGATTAGTAAGTTAGTAAATTAGAAAGGTTAGCTAGTCATGGTTTCTTTCATCTAAAAGTTTTTCAAAAGTTTTCCTTCGCAAGTTTTCTTTTAAAGCAAGTCAAATTTTCCAAGTTCTTTTCATTTTCTTTTACTTCTCTTTTCTTTTCATGCAACCAATCCACAAAGAATTCTTCCTTTACTTTTCCATGTCGTTTTGTTTCTTTTAAACACAGAAGAACTCTCGTTTTCACTCTTCAACACTTAACCGTTAAAGCTTCCATCATGAGCTCTCCCTGAGGATCGACCCGTAATAGCCCATACTACTACGGTGATTCGGAAGGAGAAAATAAACATTGTGTATACATTCTTGGAGTTTTTGAGCATCACATCCGGACAAAGAAGGTTGACTCTAAACCCTCTCTCGTTGATTATTAGTACACTCCTACGCTTCCTTCCTTATCAAAATTTTTGGCACCGTTGCCGGGGAGAGCAACGGTTTTCAATTGACTTGAAGAACTAAACGAATTTTCTTCTCTATTGCAGGTTACAGGTTGAAGAAACAGGAAATAAAGCATTGCAGTAATATATAAGTTGTCTTGGGCCTCTGCTCTTGAAAGCAGAGACCAAGTGCCCTCTGATTTGCCGTGTTTTCTCGGCCAAAGCCGCGGATCCGCGGCAATAAAGAGTTGACTACTAAACTGTTTTTGTGCAGGGTTGCTTGCTTTGCAAAAATACAGCTGCTGCAAATCTAATTTCTTGTATGCTTTCACCAGGATCCTGCTAATAAAATCAACGGTAAAACATTTGTTGTAAAGTTAAAAAAAATTGATTAGACGTTTGCATTTTTAGGCACGTGTCTTTTTAATTCATTTACTTTACCGTTGAAGAGTGCTGGAGCAAGGTACGTTCGCATTGCATTTCGAATAGGACTCACTTCTTGGTTGATTTACATCGCTTTGAGTGAACTTTGTTAAATATATTGTACACTTGCACCAAATTGATTTTAAGGGCACCACCCAATAAACAAGATAAGGTGGGGGATTTCATCACTCTTTCCTTAGCCCAAAAATCATCATCCCAAGCTTCTTACTAAAATCTGATAGACGTTGGCCCTAAGCACATCCGGACTCAGTAGGAGATCAGCAGAAGTTGGAAATTGATTTTGATTCATACTCCAGTCAAATCAGTGTCTAAGGTTGAGGATTAAGAGGTTACGCCTCGAAGATACCGTGGTTTGGCGTAATTAAGGCCCGTTGCTTACGCACGGATACCTCCCACCGTATTTTGCCCCTACCTGGCTGATTAGCTGTGGTCTGATTCAAGCAATAACTTTCTTTGGTTCATCGAACAGTTAGGAGTCGTCTAGGTCCAGGTATCCTAGATACCTTGTGATTGCTTTTTCTTTTATTGTTTGTTATTTTCATTTTTCGCCTATGTGATCGGTGAACGTTGTCTGTGATTGTGTATGCAAGAGTGGTACCGAGATCCAAATTCTGCAAGACTTGTTAGGATTTCTACACTTGCACAAACACCACCACCTGAAACAATCCCAATTATGGCAAATAACACTTCGCTTCAAGACAAGTTCTACCCGATCTGCACTTCACTTCCATCATGCATTCTTCTCCCTGTGACCAATGGAAATAATTTTGAACTGAAGCCACAATTCATAAATACACTCCCGCGATTCCATGGCTTAGAATCTGAGGATGCATATTTCTTCATTCGTGAGTTTGAAGAAGTATGCGTGATGATGAGGATTTCCCAATTGACTGAGGACGCTGTTAGACTTAGGTTCATACCCTTCGCGCTGAAAGACATAGCTAAGAAATGGCTTTACAATCTTCCCGCCAGTTCGATCTCTTCATGGGATGATTTTGTAAAAGTCTTTCTTAAAAAGTTTTATCCCATTCACAAGATAGCCCTCATGAGGAAAAACATTATGCAATTCAAGCAGGAATCCAATGAACCATTCTGGAAATATTTTAAACGTTTCAAAGACCTACTAGCCCTATGTCCTCATCACGGCATAGAGAAATGGCGACAATGCCAAATTATCTATGACGGACTTGATTACCAAACAAAGAAGACACTCCTTGAAACCATGTGCCAAGGGGAATTTTTAAAGAAAGATGAGAATCAGGGGTGGGATCTCTTTAAAGCCCTAGCTGAAAAAATAATTCAGTGAGAGTCATGCCCAGATAAACCCACTCCCACCACTTCCAGAACCGGTATGCATTCAATTGAATCCTCTATATCTGCTGAGGCTAAATTAAAACAATTGATGAAGAGGATAGAACTGCTTGAATCAGGGGGAACATTCTGCTGTGAACCAGGTCAACCCACCGCCTGTGGTCAAACCGGGTTGCACCTATTGCCATGATCTCAACCACGTATTTGAGGAGTGTCCTGTTTACCAGTCTCAAATGTTTCAGGAGAACACGAATGCTGTTTATACCAAACCCAACCACAATCCATGCTCCAATACATACAATCTGGGATGGCGAAACCATCCAAACTTTTCCTGGAGTCAGTCTGGTCCTGAGCAACCTAGGCAATCATTTTCACGTCAATACTCTGCTCAGTCTCACCCACCCAGTTTCAACCAGAATCCACAAATTTTCACTCATATCAGAATTCACCACAATTCCAGTCATATCAGAGTTCACCACATTAGCAAACAAACTTCCAGCCTCCATATCAACAACATCAACCCCAGAATCATTCAGATAAGAGAATATCAGAGTTAGAAAAAATGATAGAAACCCTATCAAAAACCCAGCATCAGGATATGAATAAAATACAGGTTCAGATAGGACAATTGGCTAATTCTTTAAATGAGAGACAAAAAGGTATGCTACCAAGCCAGCCAGTGCCCAATCCAAAAAATCACTTCTCTCTACATGAAGTTTAAGACATGGGCCCTAGTCAGTGCAACACTATTCATATTCTGAGATCTGGGAAGCGGGTAGATAACAACATTTCTAATCAACCACCCAAATCAGTGTCGAAATCAGTGTCCAAATCAACATCTCCTGTCCCAGTACAACCAACTCTAGACAATCCATCTTCCAGTTCTGAGCCATCAACTTCCAAAGACAAAGGGAAAGAAAAGGTAGATGAGCAACCACACAAGCCTATAGTACCATTTTCAAATAGGCTAGCAAATCACAAGCTGAATGCTCATATGGAGAAAATCAGAGAAATGTTCAACCAGGTCCAAATCAATGTACCTCTTCTTGATGCAATACAACAAGTTCCATCATATGCAAAATTTTTAAAGGAAATGTGCACCAAGAAGAGGAAAACACAAGTCCCTAAGAAAGTCTTCCTAGCTTCAAACATCAGCGAGTTGCTCACTAGGCCAATTCCTGTGAAATACAAGGACCCAGGGAGCCCAACCATCTCTTGTATCATAGGACAGACTACCATCAATAGGGTATTACTTGATTTGGGAGCCAGAATCAATCTCCTTCCCTTTTCTATGTATCAACAACTATGGTTAGGCGACCTCCGTCCGACCAAAGTTACGATACAATTGGCAGATCGTTCTGTGAAGATTCCCAAAGGGGAGATCAATGATGTCCTTGTCCGAGTTGGGGAGTTTATCTACCCTGTTGATTTCATAGTTCTTGAGACACAATCTGTGTCTAACACCAATCATAGGGGTTAAACTCCTGTTATCCTGGGGCGACCATTCCTTGCTACTGCCAATGCCATCATCAATTGCAGGAATGGATCCATGAGGTTAACTTTTGGCGACATGACGAGAGAAGTGAATGTCTTCAACATTGACAAACAACCTCGTAAGACAAGAGATCAGACATATGAGGTAAACTTTGTTGGAAACAATTGTGAGGAAGAAAGTAAAGAATCAGAAGATGAATCGCTGTTTCTTAATGAATTATTTCAAAATGAAAGCAATCATCTTAATGTGAAAGATCCTAATGTTCGAGTACCTTTTCAAAAAGGGAAAATTAATTTGGATATCTTCACTTTCAAAGAGCCAACAAAGAGTGTATTCCATGAGGATATAATTCACGAACCTCCAATTGACATACTTTTTGAAGACCTCTTCGAAGACGAACTCATGTGTCTGGATGAACCAACTCAGGATGTTTTGATTAATTGCACATATCCAGAGGAAAGTGTTGACCTCAGCTTTGAGGAAATATACGAGGCTGAGTTGGAATTTCTTGGTATTCAGAATAAAGAAGTTTCAAAAGAGAAGAGTTGTGATGACAAGTTTTTTAATAAGAATTGTGGTGACATGAGGACGAAACAACTAAAAAAGGTGAAACTGGGGATGCCGAAGGCTCAAGTGACAATACAACTGGTTTCCCAACTGAGCCCTATTAAACGGACCCACTGGAATGATAGGAAACGGGCTAGAGGGATACGACCGAAAGAAGTCCTCGGTAGTGGAGATACTTCATTTTGTACATTTTCCCTGTAAATACTTTTGGGACCCTTTTTGTAAATAAAACTAAAATAAAAATAAAAACAAAAAAAATAAAAATAATAACTCCAAAAATTTTTGGACTTTGGTGCTAATTGGAACCAAGAGATCCACCTCTTCATACCACCCCTTCTCAAATAAACCTAGGTTTTTGTAAATATCCAATTTCACCTAGGGTCATATGGGGATTATAACCTTTTCAACTCCCTATAAATTCTGTCTACCCTAACTCTCTCCCCGAAAACCCAAAACGAATCTTAGGTCTAAAGGAGCCTCTTCAAGCACCGACCCTCAAATTTTCCCCTCCACTGTCTCTGCAGTTCTGTAGCGTTTTCGCGACAAGAGCCGCGATTCTGCGGCTGTTCTTCCTTTGCTGGAGCGCCGTCAAGTTCTTTGGCCGTCGATTTTCTCTGCTGGTGGCCGATCTAGTGCCCGATCGTCCAAATTCCTGATCCTGTGCCCTCTGCAAACCCGAATTTAAATTCCCCCCATGAATTCCGGGGGCGGTTTGATTTTCCATCTCCTGATCTATTATTTTGATCTATATTGCTAAGCATGGCACCAAATTTGTTTGTTGAGAAGGACTTTGCTAAAATTTTCTGTGATCGCAATGGATATATGCATACTTTTATTGATAGGATTCGTGCATGGGATTGGTACTCGCTTGTCTATGATAACTCTGATAATGATGCATTTTATTGCCCTGACTTAGTAACATCATTTTATAATTCAATTGATCATGCATCAGTTAATTTTGAGACATAACAATTCACGGTCCACATGCCTTTAGGAGACATTTTTATCACGCTTCCTCTCCTTGAGGAACTCACTCACGTCCCTATTTACCCACAACACAGCGAGCCCCTTCCACTCATTGATTACATGACCATTATGGGGGCCCGCTGCACCGAGTAAGACCGTGGGCTTAAGGCCAGCACCACATTTCGCAATGTACATTGCGTCGGACGATGGATCTAATGCAACATTTTGGGTCTGGACCACACCACTTCCTTTAACCGCCCAGTGTTGCAAATTATCCATGACCTTATGACTAGGTAGCACATGGTCTATCTCAACAAGACCATCTTCCATTCCATAATTACCAACTCCTCACGCACCCAGGGTGCTAAATTTTCACATGCCATTCTGATCACGCGTCTCTGTAGGACTTTCCTACCGGACGCTGTATTTGACACTTATAACCGGGTGTTTGTTACACATGAGAGACCCGCTAGTGCTTACAATAGTTGCTTACATGTGGTCTGGACCCCTAGTGTCCAGCCAGAAGACGTGCCAGTTGAGTCCTCTTCTAAGGAAAGTTTAGAAGAGGAAGATGAACTTGCATTCTGGCACCAGGATCCCCCTACAGACTCACGTGCCTTCATGTCCACCATTTGGCGGGGCATGAAGAAGATTTTTAGGGGCCAAGTGCGGCTGAGGAAGCGAGTGGAGGAGCAATCCTCTAGACTAGATCATATTGAGGCCGGCCTGCAGCGTTCACAGTCGGCTGGACCCAGCACCACCGCTGTTCCAAAACGACGACGGAGGTGATTTTGTTCCTTTACCTATTTCATGCATATTTTATCTTGCATACATTGTGGACAATGCATAAGATAGGTATGGGGGATAGATACTAACTTAGGATTTTTTTTTTAGGATTTTTATTTTCTTTTTAGATTTTATTTTTCTTTTTAGATTTTTCATTTTTAGGATTTTTATTTTCTTTTTAGATTTTATCTTTCTTTTTAGATTTTTCATTTTCTTTACATTTTACATTTTCTTTTTAGAAAAAAAACAAAAAATATAAAAAAATATAAAAAATTTAAAAAATAAAAGAGAAAATTTTGATCCATTTTTAAAGAATCAAACTTGATTTTAGGGATTAAGGAAACTTTTAACTAAAATTTCTTAATATAAGTCGAAAAGAGGAGTTTTGTTGGATTTTTAGGTTAAGTGAAAAACGATAAGAAAGATAGCTAGATTTTAATTCTTTCTTTAGCATATATACATTACACATATTGAGGGATTAATCAAAGACTTAGTGATTCTATTTACACATATATATAATAATAATAAAATAATAATAATAAGTATAATAAATAAATAAAATAATTACTTAGCCACTAATTAAGCTGATTAGCTGTGCCTTAAGAAGCATGGCCAGTCATGCCTAAAGGTGGTTAAGTCCTTAGTATTCGTGGCCTAGTTTACTCGAGTCCTCGAACCTTAGGGATGTATCTTCATCTGGTGCCCTAAGATCGACTGGTTTGGGAGTCATCGGTAAGAGGCTCGTTACATGGGTAAATTAGAAAGCCTAAGGAAGCTAAGGAAATGTAAATAAATAAAAAAAATACATTGTATATACTAGTAAATAAATGAACTTAGTCTGAGAAAAATCCTTAATACTTATAGATATTTATATACTAGGTTGGATGCAAAATCCGGTCTTCGCTCTATTCCTTAGAAACTTAACCTAAGTTGAAGACAAAACTCTAAATAGAAACTTATATAAAGAATGACGAGTTTAGGGTAACCTGAAACCTATAGATCAAGTGAAGTTCTTGAAAAATATGGATCAAAAATTTCTCACTAACATTTTTCTCATTTCTTTATGGATTTTGTGGATGCAATCCGCTGAAAACCCTCAGGAGAAAACACTCCTCCTCTAGGGTAACCTAGAGGTTTAACGGCTTGTTGCATGTGCTCAGTGCAATCGTGTCACCTACGAAAGTGGTTCAATAATTTAGTTAGGATTTTTTCTTTTTAATTCTTTTTGCTCGGGGACGAGCAAAAGTTAGGTATGGGGGTGTGAATGCATTCATTTTTGCATCATTTTTCACATCCATATCATGCATTATATAAATAAAAATAAGCTTTTTACTCTTTTTCTCTCTAAATTTGCAGCTCCACCATTAATGGAGAGGAAGGCCCATAATCTATGGAATTATCAAGGATTAAATGGATTAATTAAAAGCCAAAAGAAAAGCCCAAAAGTCAAGCCCAGATCTGGAGTCGTCCACGCATATTCACAGCCTTCTAGAAGATCCAACGTGGCCAATAGACTCCAACAGAACAGCAACAGAATTTGTTGGCGCAACGGCCAAGATTCGGCCGCGGATCCGCGGCAGGAATCTGGCAGTTGAGCCAGCGATTTGATCCAACGGTCTAGATGTTGGAGTCTCATCCTCTGGTGCCTATAAATAGACCCCTAGGGCCTCTGCGAGAGAGAAGAGACTTGGAGAGAAGAGCTTATATTTTAGAGAGAGTCGTAGGGATTTTCTCTAGTTTTTAGTGCTCTTGTAATCTCCCTCTTCCTCCTAGAAATTCTGTAAAAGAGAGAAAGAGAGAGTGTGAGAGCTTGTAATTAAAGGGGTGACAACTTTAAAGCAAGGATTTACCCATCTTTCTTCTCATCTTTGCAATTTATACTGCTTTACTTTCTTGCATTACTTTCTTCAAGCTTTACTTTCATTGCATTTTTATTCTACTATGAATTGTTGTTTTCTTTCCATTGCAATGTCTAACTAACCTTCTAATATGACTAGCTAACAACTAACTTTGCTAACTTCTAACTTTTGGGTGATTGCTAACTTTTAATCTTGCAATTTTGAGTCTCTTTCATCTCCAATGAAGATGGATTACTATAATTCTTGGCAAATTCTTGTTGTAATTCCATATGATTTATGTGAGCCTCATTTAGAGCCTTGTCTTTAGGACAAGTACCTTGATGGAACATGGAGATGGAGCACCTACCTATGCTATTTGTTGTACAGTTTTCTTACTTCAATGCTAGCTTGAGCATGGCCTTGAATGACTAATGAATCTTGTATCTTCTTCCTTAGCATTACCTTGAGTGACACTCCTTGATTCCACCATTGAAATTCTATCTTGAGAGCCGATGAATCAATGAGGCTACAAGACAAGACCAAGAAGAACACTCATCCTTTCCAAGTGGGAACGTATTAGACCAACAAGCAAGACAAACCCTTGCCGATGAATCAACATGAGGCATGCATCACCCTATGAGATTAGTAAGTTAGTAAATTAGAAAGGTTAGCTAGTCATGGTTTCTTTCATCTAAAAGTTTTTCAAAAGTTTTCCTTCGCAAGTTTTCTTTCAAAGCAAGTCAAATTTTCCAAGTTCTTTTCATTCTCTATTACTTCTCTTTTCTTTTCATGCAACCAATCCACAAAGAATTCTTCCTTTACTTTTCCATGTCGTTTTGTTTCTTTTAAACACAGAAGAACTCTCGTTTTCTCTCTTCAACACTTAACCGTTAAAGCTTCCATCGTGAGCTCTCCCTGAGCATCAACCCGTAATAGCCCATACTACTATGGTGATTCGGAAGGAGAAAATAAACATTGTGCGTACATTCTTGGAGTTTTTGAGCATCACATTCGGATAAAGAAGGTTGACTCTAAACCCTCTCTCGTTGATTATTAGTACACTCCTACGCTTCCTTCCTTATCAGCCTTCCTCTTCCTTAGAATTGAAAGTCTTACATGCACATCTCAAGTACGTCTTCTAGGCGAA
This sequence comes from Agave tequilana, assembly GCA_038442645.1. NCBI lineage: Eukaryota > Viridiplantae > Streptophyta > Magnoliopsida > Asparagales > Asparagaceae > Agave > Agave tequilana. The sequence goes on along the minus strand of JAVJIF010010454.1, from coordinate 23,473 downwards.
CAAGATGAAAAATCACCTAGAGGGGGGTGAATAGGTGATTATGCTAATCTAATATACTTAATGCGGAATTTAAAAACTAATTGCAATTAACAAGAGATGCACACTCAAACAAGCCAAGCAATTATGAATGAACAATATGAATTGATGTAAGGCACAAAGTAAAGAGAGAGAGAGAGTAAGAGCCAAGGGATCAAGCGCAAACAACGAGATATGTTTCGAGGTTCGAGCACCCAGCTCTACATCCCCGCCTTCACCCAGAAGGATTTTAAGTCCACTAGCTTGTCCACAAAGGACTCCCACAAAGGGAACCTCCACCGAGGATTTGGGGCAATAACAATTACAAGGAGTACCCAACTCCTCTCCTTACAAACCCAACCTCCTCCTTGAGGCACAACTCCAAGCCAACAAAACAATCACCTCACAACCCGAGGGATTAGCACAAAGCAAACACAAGGATCACCTCACAACTTGAGGGATACAACCCAAGGCACAAAGCCAAGAAAAGATTGAGTTTTTAACTTGGTGGTCTAAACAACAACCACAAACAATCTCTTTCTCCCACACAAAGATCCTATAGAATAAGAAAGTAGATGTAGCTCAAGTGTGGAGAAAACCAATAGAATGGAAATCAAAATCACAAAGAAAATTCTTGGGAAAAACTAAAACTAAGATATAGAAGTTGAATCAAAATCTTTTCCCAAAAACCCTTTTCTTTGATATTCCAAACCCTAGCAAAAACACCAAATAGAATGATCAATGTAAAGCCCAAAAACTTCTTTTGATTGCTGTGAAAACACTAGAGAGTAAGGAAAAATTCACACAAAAAATCTTATAGAAAACTGGCCATTAATGGGGTATTTATAGCCCCTAGAAAAATATAGCCGTTGGCAGTAGAAACTGCCAGAAATGACCTTCCGGTCGATCGGCCGGTCGACCGTCCAACGGTCAAATTCTGCCCGTTGCCAGCTACCGGTTGACCGCCCGGTCGACCGAAACAAACAGAGACTAGCCTGCATACAGTCGGTCGACCGTGCGGTCGACCGGCCCAATAGGCAGCCAGCGTGCACGTATTCGTGCACGTCGGTCGACTGATACGGTCGACCGGCTACATGGTGCGGCCGACCGTTCGGGTCGACCGACCTAGCCTGGCAGAGGCTGTTCTGGTCAGAAAAACTAAGAAATTAAATATCCAATAAATTCTTGTAAACTACTTAAAAATCCCCAAAAATAGTTTTGACAATTTGCATTGATATATAAACATATGATAAAAGTTTTGACTCAAATATCAAGCAATTAAAACTATTTTTGTATCTTACAGTATTTTTCAAAAACCAAAAACTGTATTTTCTAAAACTTGGATTCTTGAATAGAAAATACGGTTTGTCCAAAACTCATCCAAATACAAAAACATGATATTAAATAACATTTAGGCATGATGTATATGGATATAATCCTATATACATGAAACATATATATATCCATGTTTTTTACATTAATTCCAAAATATATGTTTTGTTAAAAATACCAAAACATAAAACACATGAATAAGAAGTCAAAACTAAGTTTGTCTAGGAAATTAAGCATGCATGTATATAGAACAAATCTAATATACATTAGACCATGTAAACTTGTTTTGATCTATCTATTCATGAAAACCAAGATCGGTTAAACCTAAAACCGAAAAACCGAAAACCAATATTAAAAACATGAAACGTGTGTGTTGTGAACTTGAGCATATCATACTATTCTAATCTTTACAATTTGTATCTAAACACAAAACTAAACTATAGTACCGATGTCTTCTTGTCTCCAAGCCGACTCGATCCAAAACTCCTTGATCTACCGAGCAAGTGCTATATATGATCTTTGACGCTCGGGCTCTTGAATCAACATGTGAAAGCTTCCAAATCATCTTGTTGAAGCTAATCACCAACTAATAACTTGATTAATGATCTGAAACTAAAACACAAGATTATTAGTACACATAACTACATGAGTTAATCATCATCAAAACTAGAGTGGAAGGCCTTTGGGCCAACAATCTCCCCTTTTTGATGATGACAAAACTCATGGAGTTATATATGCATGGATTAAAGTTAAGCTTCAAAGAAGCTCCCCCTTAACTCATGCATAAACAAATAAACAATAAATATGCAATGAATATCAAACATGAAACATGAAACATGCATATCTATGCATAAACAATAAAAGGTTCTTGATACCAATGAAATGTTTAAAACAAAACATGCTCTAGAAACCAATTACAAAACATGCTCTAGATACTCTAGATACCAATTAAAATTAAACTAAATTAAACCTTAATATATGCAAAAACATAAACATGCATATATAAACTCAAGATCTTTCTCCCCCTTTTTGTCAATCATCAACAAAGGGGTAAAAACCAAAACAAAACAAAATCTTCTCTCTTTTTAATACAAAGAATCAATCTTCAATAAGGGGTAAAAGCAAAACCAAATCAATAAATTTTTCTCCCCCTTTTTGTTTGAAACAACGAATCAATAAAAATAATATTTTCCCCCTTTTTGTCTAAAACAAAAACAAAACCAATTAGGGGTGACAATCAATTAAGGTACCAATTGAAAATATGTCAAAGAATAGCATCTTGATACCAATTGAAAGGAAACAAACAAAATATTGATACCAATTTTAAGTAAAACGCATGAAAATCTTGATACCAATTGAAATTAAACATAATAAATTTTGAATGTCTTAAACAAAAATTTTGATACCAATTATAAATATCTTTCATTTTGAACATATGATACCAAATTTTAAATTTATTTTCTATCATAAAGTAAGGGAGTGGGAATCAAATACCAATTGAAAGACAAAATCAAATTTTCTCTCCCTTTATGAAATACCAATTAAAATAATGCGTAGGCTTGATACCAATTTAAAAGTAATCAATTGAAACAAAATTAAAGCTCAAGCACTAGCATAAACAAGATTTTGTGCTTAAAGATATAGAGATATAATAAGCACAAATAAAATATGTATATGTATGAAAAATAGATACCAATTGAAATTGATATTCTTGGAATTTAAATCATACATACATACAAACATATATGAGTATACAAGAAATGTCAAGATTGATACCAATTGAAAGAATTCAATGATACCGATTGAAACAACAATAATATCAAATGTATATCTCATATTACCTAGCCTCCCAATCATGGTTCAAGTTTTGAATGATTTTCATTTTAAGGCATACATGAACATGATCTCCCATCCATCCTCCCATGGAAGGTAAGGGTTTTCAAAAATAGATTTGAAAATGTAGTATGTTTGAAAATCTCTACCATAGTGAAGAATACGAACTAGTTATAGGAAAAACTTTTAAAACTAGTACGAAATCCTTCAAGCAAGGAATAAAACAAAATTGTTTTTCATGAAACATATGTAAATCACATGATCACTAAACACTCAAAATCCATAAAGTCCATATCATAGTCTCATGAAAACAAATCATGAGTAAACTAATAAAGTGAGTGTACAAGTATAATGTGACACATATTAACATGAAAGTATTGCATTAAGCTCATATGAAATTCCTTGAAAACATGAAAATATGAAAAACTAGATTTTCATTACCAATAGAAATTACCTAAAAACATGAAAATCATCAAAACGATTTAAACTTCAAGGCATATGTATGTCATATAAAAACTAAAGTATACATACATATCCTAAACATAATGAGTCCACAAAAGTATATGCATGAAAGCACGTGGCTCAAGGATGTACATGTATAATCAATAGTTTGGACATGATAGACATATACATGAAGTTAAAACACATGATCATAAAATCATATTCAAAATAAGGAATACAAGTTAGAATGCATGAATCATCAAAACTAAACTATACTAGCACATTTAATGGGTACAAATAAGCATCCAAGCACAAACATATATAAAGATTTATTTGTGTCCCACTACGTGTACAAGTATAAATTCTAGTCTTAATGAAAACTTACATCTAAACAAGTAATCAAATCATTAAGCATAAAACGGGATATAAATGAACATGAAAATCATAAACATGATCATTATGTAAATCCACATGCTATTAGAATCATGATAAACATAATAGTCTATAAACATCAAAACATGTGGCATTCAACAAAACATGAGTCATCAAAACAAAACATCATAAACATTCATATGATCATTATGTATATGCATGTGCATTAGATCTAGTGCATACATATTAGTTTAAATAAGGTGAAAACACTAAATATAGATCCATATAAAACATGGGTGTCTCAAGTAACTAAACATGTACATCACTATTCTAATAAGCATGGCATAGGCATAATGAATAACAAAACACGACATGCTATAAATAGATAAACATGAAAAGCATGCAATAAAAATGGGAGTTAGAGAGTGATACCAAAACCAATGAAGGTGCATCTCTAGTTCTCCAAACCAATGGTGGTCCTCTCCACCAAATCCCCTTGAGAGTGAAGCATCCAAATGGTTCTCTTTTAAGCTTAGAACGCATCCACCTCAAGGCACCAATACTCTCACGTGATGCGAGAGCTCCCACCTACATCAAAAGTCAAGGAGGTGATTTTTGGTACGCATTTTCTTTTGGGTCCATAGGGGTTAGTATCTTTCCTAACCCAAAGAAGATTATTTGCTAAATTTTCAACATGTAAGCGATCATAACAAAATCTAGCAAGATGGCCTTTTCGACCACAATGTGTACAAATGTACACATGAGCATACATGTTATGGTTGTGTCCGTGATGAGCATGTGTATGCCGTGATGGGTGTGCATGCAAAGATGGACCTTGTTTCTTACGAACCAAGGATTCCAAGCGTGTAAGGTTCAAAGCATTGGCTCAAAGTGGAGCCCAAATATTCAACACTTTTCTTCAAAACATTATATCTTTTTCAATACTTGAAGATAAAGTGGAGCATGCAATAGGTGTGCAAGAAGAAGAAGCTATACTAGCATGGCACACATGAGAATCAATATCAATTTTCAAAGATTCATTTTTCTTCAAAACCAAATCTAATTCTTTAGTAATAGAATCAATTTCATTTTTCAAGACAAGGTTATCTTTTAAAACAAAATCTAATTTAGAAGATAAAACCTCATTGTTTTTACAACATCATTACAATCATTTTTGTTTTTCAAAATATCAATCTCATCAAGGACAAGGTCTAGTTGAGATCTTAGTGAGTCACGTTCACTAGTGATCTCTTCCTTCTCTTGCAAAATCAATTCAAAATTAGAACACAAATCCTTTAATTCATTTTTCAAAGCAAGATTATCCTCTTTCAAAAGTTTGTGTTTTTTCAAGAAATTTTCAAGCTTTGTGGCAAGTTCCATATTTAAGGTTTGAGCTTCTAAGCAACCATCACAATAGGAACTAGAGCAATCATCTAATTGAGAATCCGATTGTACCTCAAGGGAGTCTATCCCTTGGACCATGAGGCAATGCTCGTCGGACATGTCTCTCCTAGATCTTCTCAACTTGTTGATAATCCTTGGAAGCTCGGGAGAAGTCAATATGCTCCAAACTGCAAAAGCCGAGTCATAACGATCAAACACGGTAAAAGATATTCATTAAGAGATGCTCTAAGTGCTCTAAGGGCTAATGCATTAGCCTTTTTATGCTTGCTACTATTAGGGAATGATTCTTGAGTAGAGGCTTGATAAACTAGATGTCCTAGGCTTTTTAAATGTCTACTCATATTGGCCTTCCAAGCGTCAAGTCTAAGATGGTCAAACATAGGAGGGCTATCCATGAGTGCAACCTAAATGTGTGCAAATGAAAAATGCAAATAAAGATTAGCAAACCAAGATCTCACTCCTAGGTGGTTAAACCTAATATCAGGAGCGTAGGCTCTGATACCAATTGAAAAATCACCTAGAGGGGGGGTGAATAGGTGATTATGCTAATCTAATATACTTAATGTGAAATTAAAAACTAATTGCAATTAACAAGAGATGCACACTAAAACAAGCCAAGTAATTATGAATGAACAATATGAATTGATGCAAGGCACAAAGTAAAGAGAGAGAGAGAGTAAGAGCCAAGGGATCAAGCGCAAACAACGAGATATGTTTCGAGGTTCGAGCACCCAGCTCTACATCCCCGCCTTCACCCAGAAGGATTTTAAGTCCACTAGCTTGTCCACAAAGGACTCCCACAAAGGGAACCTCCACCGAGGATTTGGGGCAATAACAATTACAAGGAGTACCCAACTCCTCTCCTTACAAACACAACCTCCTCCTTGAGGCACAACTCCAAGCCAACAAAACAATCACCTCACAACCCGAGGGATTAGCACAAAGCAAACACAAGGATCACCTCACAACTTGAGGGGTACAACCCAAGGCACAAAGCCAAGAAAAGATTGAGTTTTTAACTTGGTGGTCTAAACAACAACCACAAACAATCTCTTTCTCCCACACAAAGATCCTATAGAATAAGAAAGTAGATGTAGCTCAAGTATGGAGAAAACCAATGGAATGGAAATCAAAATCACAAAGAAAATCCTTGGGAAAAGCTGAAACTAAGATATAGAAGTTGAATCAAAATCTTTTCCCAAAAACCCTTTTCTTTGATATTCCAAACCCTAGTAAAAACACGAAATAGATTGATCAATATAAAGAGCAAAAACTTCTTTTGATTGCTGTGAAAACACTAGAGAGTAAGGAAAAATTCGCACAAAAAATCTTATAGAAAACTGGCCATTAATGGGGTATTTATAGCCCCCAGAAAAATATAGTCGTTGGCACCAGAAACTGCCAGAAATGACCTTCTGGTCGACCAGCCGGTCTACCGTCCAACGGTCAAATTCTGCCCGTTGCCAGCTACCGGTCGACCGCCCGGTCGACCGAAACAAAAAGAGACTAGCCTGCATACAGTCGGTCGACCGTGTGGTCGGCCGGCCCAATAGGCAACCAGCGTGCACGTATCCGTGCACGTCGGTCGACTGATACGGTCGACCGGCTACATGGTGCGGCCGACCGTTCGGGTCGACCGACCTAGCCTGGCAGAGGCTGTTCTGGTCAGAAAAACTAAGGAATTAAATATCCAATAAATTCTTGTAAACTACTTAAAAATCCCCAAAAATAGTTTTGACAATTTGCATTGATATATAAACATATGATAAAAGTTTTGACTCAAATATCAAGCAATTAAAACTATTTTTGTATCTTACAGTATTTTCCAAAAACCAAAAACTGTATTTTCTAAAACTTGGATTCTTGAATAGAAAATACGGTTTGTCCAAAACTCATCCAAATACAAAAACATGATATTAAACAACATTTAGGCATGATGTATATGGATATAATCCTATATACATGAAACATATATATATCCATGTTTTGACATTAATTCCAAAATATATGTTTGTTAAAAATACCAAAACATAAAACACATGAATAAGAAGTCAACACTAAGTTTGTCTAGAAAATTAAGCATGCATGTATATAGAACAAATCTAATATACATTAGACCATGTAAACTTGTTTTGATCTATCTATTTATGAAAACCAAGATCGGTTAAACCTAAAACCGAAAAACCGAAAACCAATATTCAAAACATGAAACGTGTGTGTTGTGAACTTGAGCATATCATACTATTCTAATCTTTACAATTTGGATCTAAACACAAAACTAAACTAGGGTACCGATGTCTTCTTGTCTCCAAGCCGACTCGATCCAAAACTCCTTGATCCACCGAGCAAGTGCTATATATGATCTTGACGCTCGGGCTCTTGAATCAACATGTGAAAGCTTCCAAATCATCTTGTTGAAGCTAATCACCAACTAATAACTTGATTAATGATCTGAAACTAAAATCACAAGATTATTAGTACACATAACTACATGAGTTAATCATCATCAAAACTAGAGTGGAAGGCCTTTGGGCCAACACAAGAGACCTTTCCTGTCATCATTACCTCCCATTTAAATGAAGGGGAAGAAGATCTTAAAGAAATTCTAAGAAAACATAGGGCAGCCATTGGTTGGACGATGACTGATATAAAGGAATTAAGTCCGATCATCGTTCAACATCGCATTCATCTCAATGAAGATGCCACACCTAAAAGAGATCTGCAGCGTAGGTTAAACCCTATAATGCAAGAGGCTGTTTGATCGGTCACATATATTGCATACATACTGTCACATTTCCATGCTTGTTATCTAAATAAAACATATTAATAAGTCCTATTGTTCTTTAAAAAATGCAGGCCTATTGCTAAAGGATAGGCCAGAGGAACGAGCCGAAAAGCCCATTTAATTCAGAATAAATTTGAAATCAGGGAATCAGGGCAAATCTTGGCATATCAGAGAGGCTGAAAATCGGTTGAAATGAATCCTCCCAAATCAAGGGGTTGAAGCCAACAAATCAAAGATCGTTTTGTCAACTCAGCGAGCTGCAATAGTAAATCCAACAAGATAAAAGGAAGCCCAATGCCACGCCAACTGATCCTCAGATTCATGGCCTAAGCCACGGATCTGCGTCCTGTTTATGGAGATAAGGGGAGCGTTTGCTCCCCTTATCTCCTCACTCCCTTCCTTCTGAGGTTTTGCCTATAAAAGCTAGGGTTTTGTACTAAAAAATTAGCGGACCAGGATTAAATTTATTGTTCATTTTTAGGGTTTAGGAACATTGTTAGATAGCTTGGAGAAGTTGTATCACCTTTTTATTCTTCTTCTTAGTTTAGACCAGAAAAGAGAGAAGAGTGGATTTGAGTGTGTAATTCATCTTTGAAGTGACAATCAAAGGAGCTTCTACTTGCCATTCAAACTCAACTTGAATTCGGTATGTTTGTATTTAATTGTCAATTTCTTGTTTGTTTTCATTTCATAATGAGTAGCTAAATCGTTTTCTATCTCACTAAATGTTGTTTTCTACCTCTTCTCTCTTGATTGAATTTGATGGAAGAACAATGCCTAAAGTTAATATTTTTATTCTTGAAAGCTCATGATGATACTCTTCTTCTAAAACTTGAATTTGCAAGGCACAACTATTTGTAAATCATTTTTATTCCATACTTGCTTCCTCGCGCTTGATGGTTTAACATTCTATTTTTAATGTTGTGTTAAGAAAGATCTCAAGATTTGATCCGAAATCATCTCATTTGTTTTACTTGAACACTAAAAGAAATTAAGCTCTTTTGCCTATGATAAAAGTGATGGGCTAAAATTATTATTGAGATAAGTAGTGAAGTAAATAAAATTAGTGAGCCCAGATCTTCTCCATCTTATATTAAAATCAACCAAACAATTTTCAAGCTTTTTAAATCACCTTCTACGAAGCCTTCTCCAAAGTTGCAATTTCTCTTTTAATCATCTCCCTTCTTTTCATTCTCTTTTCAATTAAAAAACGAGCATAACTTTTTGTTATTAAATAAAACACCGAAAAGCTTTCATTACGTTCCTCCTCGTGGACACAACCTGTTAGCCCAAAGCTACACGGTAATCTCTTAACTCTTTGATTTTTCAATCAATTTTTAGCACCGTTGCCAGGGAGGGAACGGTGTATTTATTTTTTAACAAGTTTAGTGTCTTATTTCAGGGACTTCAAGATTCAGATATAGCATTCAAGCTTTATAAGAGAAGACTTGCAAATTCTATGCCCCTACTCTCGAAAGTAGGAAACAGAATTTCAAGAAATTGCGTTGCAAAAGTTGAAAATTTCATTAGACTACTAAAACTCTTTTTTGCAGGACATATTAATTGCATAAAAATTAGGTTTTTGTACATTATATTCTTGCTATTTCTGCTATCCACCATCCCTGCTTTAATCCAACAGTAAATTGAGTGATTATTAATTGCTAAAAAAAACGTTTAGACTTGCATTCTAGGCATTTGTCTAATTATATTTATTTTATAATTCCTGTTGAAGATAGCTGGAGACAGGGTATGTATGCATAGCATATAGTTTAGGAAACATTCTTAGGTGATATTTACTTTTGAATGCTACTTTTCTATATCTTGCACACTTTGAACAAATCAATTCTAAGGGCAAAATCCAAGTCAAGATAAGGTGGGGAAGTCATTACCCTTCCTTAGCCCACAAACCATCTCTAAGCACGCACAACCTAAGCCTAAGTAAAATCTGATAGACGTTGGTCTTAGGGACATCTCAAACTCACTAGGAGATTATCCTAAGGGGGAAGGTGTTGGAATTTGGCTCCAGCCAAATTAGTGTCTAGGAAGGGGATTGAGGGCCGAAAGCCTGAAGGTTGGTGGTTACTTAATTAAGGAACGTCTTTGATGGATAACCTCCCACCAATCTTGCCCTGACCTGGCTGATTAGCCTGTGGTCAAAGTCTATATTATACCCCCTGTGGATAATCAACCAGTTAGGAGTTGTCTAGGTCAAGGTTACCTTAGACTAGACTTAGTTGTTTTCTCTTCTTGACTATTGGTGAACTTATTTGTGATTGTGTTTGTGTATGCAAGTGTGATCAAGAGACCCCAATTCATCTAGGTTAACTAGAAACACATCATCACCCAAGTTCGAACCAAGATCAGATTCGGTTATGGATCAACCGACATCTTTACAGGATAGGTTTTATCCCATTAGAACATCACTTCCATCCTGTATCCAACTTCCATCGGTTGGTGAACACAACTTTGAGCTTAAGCCACTGTTCATCAATACACTCCCTATGTTCTATGGCTTAGAGTCTGAAGATGCCTATTTCTTTATAAGAGAATTTGAGAAAGTATGCTTAATGATGAAAATCTCACGCCTTGCAGATGATGCTATTAGGTTGAGATTTGTCCCATTTGCTCTTAAGGACTTAGCCAAGAAATGGCTTTACAGCTTAGCGGCTGGCTCCATCACATCTTGGGATGGTTTCATCAAGGTCTTCTTAAAGAAATTCTATCCAATCCACAAGACCGCTCTCGTTAGGAAAAACATCATGCAGTTCAAGTAAGAACCTAGTGAACCGTTTTGGAGGTACTTTGAACGCTTCAAAGACCTCCTTGTCCAATGTCCTCATCATGGAATAGAGAAATGGTGACAATGCCAAATTCTTTATGACGGTTTAGACTACTCGACCAATACTCTCTTAGAAAGCATGTGCCAAGGGGGATTCTTGCAGAAGGATGAGCATGAAGATGGGATTTATATGAGAATCTAGCTGAAAAGACCATCTAATGGGAACCTTCTAGTGAAAGCTCTAGAAATCCAAACTCTATCTCTTCAAAAGGAGGTCTCCATTCGATTGAATCATCCATAGCTAACGCGGCTAAGTTAGCTATCCTAGCGAGAATACTAGAAGCTTTAGAAACTAAGGAACCAAGTCCAGTCAATTAAGTCAGCCCGAACCAATTTTAAACTCCGGGTTGTACTTACTGTCAGGCCATGAATCATGTATTTGAGGAGTGTCCTGTATTTCAAGCTCACCAACACTTTTCTGAACCTATGAATGCGGCCTTTTCAAGGCCGAACAATGATCCTTACGCTCCAACGTACAATCCCTGCTGGAGAAATCACCCAAATTTCTCATAGAACTAACAAAATAATGACCACCCAAGGTCAAACCATGCAAGCCACTTCCATCATTCCAATAATTCTTCCAATCATCAACCTAACTTTTCCAATCACCCTCACAATTCTCCCAACAATTTTTCAAATTATCAACAAAATTTTTCCAACCAAGCTCCACCATCTTCCTTTCAGAATCCTCAACTCGAAAGGAGAATGACTGATTTTGAGAGAAACATGAAAAGGTACATGAAAAACTAAGATTCCCTCATGTAAATAATACAGAGGCTAGAGGGTCAAATGAGCCAGATAGCCAACCCACAACATGAGAGGCAAAAGGGTACCTTGCCCAGTCAATCAATTATGAATCCTATGAATTCATAACAAGCTCATTTGGTTGAGAATCAATTACTGAATCAATGTAATGTTGTTCATACATTGAGGTCGGGAAAGAAAGTTAATAATCAAGTGTCAACACCGCCTAAGCCTAGTCAGCACAATCACACTTCAGCATCCACCTCATCTAATCCCACTCCTCCTAAACTTGATGAATCTGAAAAAGATATGTCAACCAGTTATGTTCACCATCCTATAGTACCATTTCCTAATAGGCTGAAAAACAACAAGCAAAATCCACACATGGATAAGATATTGAGATTTTTAATCAAGTGAAGATAAATGTGACACTTCTTGATGCCATCCAACAAGTCCCATCTTATGCTAAGTTTCTTAAGGACATGTGCACCAAGAAGAGAAAGACTAATGTACATAAAAAGGTCTTCTTAGCCACTAACATTAGTGAGCTACTATCGGGTCCGATTCCTGTTAAGTACAAGAATTCAGGTAGTCCAACCATTGCCTGCACAATAGGACAAGCCGAGATTAGTTGTGCATTTCTTGACTTGGGGGTAAGTATCAACTTGCTTCCATTCTCAGTTTACCAATAACTCGGATTGGGCGATCTTAGTCCAACTCAAGTCACTATCCAACTGGCTGACCGTTCAGTAAAAGTTCTAAAAGGGAAGATTAATGATGTCCTTATCAGGGTTGGGGAGTTTATTTACCCCATTTATTTCATAGTTCTAGAGACACAACCTATGTCTAACTCCAATCATAGGGCTCAAACTCCTGTTATCCTAGGGTGACCATTCCTTGCTACTGCCAATGCCATCATCAATTGTAGGAATGGTTCCATGAGGTTAACTTTTGGGGATATGACTAGAGAAGTCAATGTCTTCAACTTAGAAAAACAACTTCGTAAGATAAGAGATCAAACATTTGAGGTAAACTTTGTTGAAAATAATTGTGATGAAGAGAGTGAAGATATAGAAGATGAGTCGCTGTTTCTTAATGAATTATTTAAGAATGAATGCGATTATCTTGATGAGAAGGCATATGTCAGAGATCCTAATATTAGAGTACCCTTTAAACAGGGGAAATTTGATTGGAATGTCCTCACTTTCGATGAGCCAACCAATAATGTATCAAATGAGAATGTAGTTCAAGAACCTCCGATTAACATACTCTTTGAAAACCTCTTCAAAGAACTCATGTGTTTGGATGAATCAACTAGGGATCTTTTGGTTAATTACACATCTCTAGGGGAAAGTGTTGACCTAAGCTTTGAGGAGATATATGGAACTGAGTTAGAATTCCTAGGCATTTATAGTGAGGAAGTTCAAACTGAGAAGTGTGGTGGTGATCAATTTTTGAATAATGAATGTAGAAATGTGAGGAAGGAAAACCTAAAGAAGTTGAGGCTGGGAGGAAGAGAGCTAAAATGACAGAAAAATTGGCCTCCCTACTATGCCATATAAAGAGGACCCATTGGAATGACGGGAAGAGAGCTAGAAGGATAAGATCGAAAAAGATCTAGGTGTGAGAGAAACCTGATGTTGTACATATTTTTGTATAATATATGCACCTATTTTACATTTCATTTCATGCATGTATACATTCTTTCATACATTGGGGACAATGCATGAGATAAGTGTGGGAGAGAGTTCTAACATGACTAATATAACTTCAAAAAAAATGTAAAATTTTTTTTTTTTGTATATATATATAAAAAAACTTTTTGAAAGGTAAGAACCATATTTTGATATATTTTTGTAAGAAATTAAGTCAATTTTAAGGAATAGGAAAATCATAATTAGGATTTCTTACACTTGGTCAAAATAAGATGACTTGTTTGATTTTTAGGATTAGGAAGAAAATTTGTGAAAGTAATTTAGTCTTGGTCTTTACCTTGATGAAATATGCACACTTTATACACTTACACACTTAGGGTTTAAAAATAAAGACTCTTATGCCTTATAAAAAAAACTATATGAAAAAATAATAATAATTAAACAAATCTAATTATTAATTAGCTAGGTGCTTTGGCCTAAGCACGCCTTGGTATTTATGCAAAAAATAATTAGATAAGTTTGAAAATATATATATATAAATCCTCTGATTAAGCTGGGTATTTGTGCCTCATGAAGCATAAGTATTCAAGCCTAAAAGGGGTACATTTTATAAGTACATTAGTTTCGTGGCCTTGTCTGCTCGAGTGTTTAAGTCCTTAGGGGTGTTTTCTCACCTGGTGCCCTAAAACTGTCTGGTTTGGGTGTCACCGACTAAAGGCTCGTTACATGGGCAGATTAGAAAGCCTAATGAAATTGAGGAATAAATTCCACCAAAAATAAATATAAATAAGGTATAGGAGTTAATGTTGAAGAACCCTTAGTCAAACTTCACAGTCACGATGGTGCATATGACTCAGGGTAAAGTAATAGACTAGATGAGAAAGACAATTTGACTCCTTACTTTGATTGATGATATGTTTTTAGAATGGAGACTAAGTTTAGGAATGAAAAATTTGATACTCCTATAGCTTATAGATTACTTAAACTCTCACAAATATACTTCAAATATTTTCTCTTTTCAAAATATTTTTCGAAAATACTAACTTTTTTCTCTTTCTTTATGAATTTTGTGGGTGCAATCTACTGAAAACCCTCACGAGACAAAATTCATCCTCTACGGGTAACCTAAAGGTTTAACGGCTTATTACACATGCTCAGTGCAATCGAGTGACCTGCGAAAGTGGTCTAATAATTGATAAAGATTAGTTTTGATATTTTGCCTGAGGGCGAGCAAAAGATAAGTGTGGGGGTGTGATCGGTCACATATATTGCATACATATTGTCACATTTTCATGCTTGTTATCTAAATAAAACATATTAATAAATCCTATTGTTCTTCATAAAATGCAGGCCCATTGCTATAGGATAGGCCAGAGAAACGAGCCCAAAAGCCCATTTAATTCAGAATAAATTCGAAATCAGGAAATCAGGGCAAATCTTGGCATATCAGAGAGGTTAAAAATCGGTTGAAATGAATCCTCCCAAATCAAGCAGTTGAAGCCAACAAATCAAAGATCGTTTCGTTAACTCAGGGAGCTGCAACAGTAAATCCAACAAGACAAAAGGAAGCCTAATGCCACGCCAACTGATCCTCCACCTTGATGTGGCCAATTGGCCACATCCAGGCCGCGGATCCGCGGCCCAAGCCACGGATGCCGCTCATCCGCGGCTTGTTGGTGGACATAAGGGGAGCGTTTGGTCCCCTTATCTCCTCACTCCCTTCCCTCTGAGGTTTTGCTTATAAAAGCTAAGATTTTGTACTGAAAAATTAGCGAGGACTAGGATTAAATTTATTGTTCATTCTTAGGGTTTATGAACATTGTTAGATAGCTTGGAGTAGTTATATCTCCTCTTTATTCTTTTTTTTAGTTTAGACCAGAAAAGAGAAAAGAGTGGATTTGAGTGTGTAATTCGTCTTTGAAGTGACAATCAAAGGAGCTTCTACTTGCCATTTCAACTCAACTTGAACTCAGTATGTTTGTGTTTAATTGTCAATTTCTTGTTTTTTTCATTTCATAATGAGTAGCTAAATCATTTTCTGGGCTCACTAAATGATATTTTCTACCTCTTCTCTCTCGATTGAATTTGATGAAAGAACTCTCTTGAATCATAATGCCTAAAGTTAATTTTTTTTTATTCTTGAAATCTCATGATGATGCTCTTCTTCTAAAACTTGGATTTTCAAGGCACAACTATTTGTAAATCATTCTTATTCCATACTTGCTTTCTCGCACTTGATGGTTTAAGATTCTATTTTTAATGTTTTGTTAAGAAAGATCTCAAGATTTGATCCGAAATCATCTCATTTGTTTTACTTGAATACTAAAAGAAATTAAGCTCTTTTGCCTCTGATAAAAGTGATGGACTAAAATTATTCTTGAGAAAGTAGTGAAGTAAATAAAATTAGTGAGCCCAGATCTTCTCCTTCTTATATTAAAATCAACCAAACAATTTTCAAGCTTTTTAAATCACCTTCTACAAAGCCTTCTCCAAAGTTGCAATTTCTCTTTTAATCATCTTCCTTCTTTCCATTCTCTTTTCAATTAAAAAATGAGCACAACTCTTTGTTACTAAACAAAATACCGAAAAGCTTTCATCGCATTCCTCCTCGTGGACACGACCCGTTAGCCCAAAGCTATACGGTAATCTCTCAACTCTTTAATTTTCAATCACTGTGCATGATGAAATTGTAAAACTCGTAGACAATGGAATAATTTATCCCATTTCTGATAGCCGACGGGTCAGTCCTGTCCATGCAGTTCCAAAGAAATCCGGTTTCACCTAGTGGAAAACGAGAACAAAGAGTTGGTCCAAACTTGACTTCCCACGAAGATCCGAGTTTGCATTGACTATAGGAAGCTTAATGCTGCAACTCGTAAGGACTATTTTTCACTTCACTTCATTGATCAAATGCTTGAACGTTTGGGGCACGAGTATTACTGTTTCTTAGACGGTTACTCGGGATATAATCAGATCCCTATTGCTCCTGAGGACCAAGAAAAGACTACGTTCACATGTCCATTTGGGAATTTGCTTATCGACGAATGCCTTTCGGCTTAGCAATGCCCCAATAACGCTTCAACGTTACATGTTGAGTCTTTTCTCTGATATGGTAGAACGATCTTTAGAGATCTTTATGGGTGATTTCTCCATCTACGGAGATTCATTCACTCAATGTCTCCACCATTTAGAACTTGTCCCCCAACGTTGTGCTGAGAAAAATCTAACAATGAATTTGGAGAAATGCCACTTCATGGTAAAACATGAAATTGTCTTGGGTGATGAAATTTCCAAGTAAGGAATTGAAGTGGACAGAGCTAAAATTGAGGTTATTGCTAAGCTTCACATGCCCAAATGCGTTAAGGACATTAGATCCTTCTTAGGACACGCTGATTTCTACCGAAGATTTATCAAGGATTTTAGCAAAATTGCTAGGCCCTTGGCTAATCTGTTAGCTAAGGATGTGTCCTTCACTTTCGATACGAATGCATGAATTTTTAGGAGAAGCTTAAGATAGAGCTTATTTCTGCACCAATCATATCTGCTCCGAATTGGTCTAAGCCGTTTGAAATCATGTGCGATGCTTTTGATTTTGCTATTAGCGTTGTCTTAGGACAACGCATTGATAACAAGTAGCATGTAATTTACTACTCTAGTAGGACTCTCAACGATGCTCAATTGAACTCACTACGACTGAGAAGGAATTCTTGGCAGTAGTGTTTGCCTTAGAGAAATTTATTCCCTACCTACTAGGGTCCAAAACAACCATTTTCACCGATCATTCTGCGCTTAGGTACCTCATGATGAAGAAGGATGCCAAGGCCCGACTCATTCGTTGGATCCTCCTTCTTCAAGAATTCGATTTCGAGATTCGAGACAAGAAAGGCGTAGAAAATGTCATTGCTAACCATCTCTTACGAATCCCTAATTTTCCATGCAACGAATTACCCATAAATGAGGATTTTCCTGATGAAAATCTCTTATCTCTCTCTAGGGAATCTTGGTTTGCTGATATAGTGAATTACTTAGTCACAAACCAAACTCCGTCTCATTGGTCCAAAAACGATATATACCGGTTCTTATCCCAAGTCCGATATTTCTTTTGGGAGGAACCGTATCTTTTTAAGTACTGTTCTGACCAAATTATTAGGAGATGCATTCCCGATGAGGAGGTTAAGAGTGTTCTATCCTTTTGTCACGAACTTGCATGCGGTGGACACTTTGGTCCCACAAGACTGTTGAAAAAGTGCTACAAATCGGGTTCTATTGGCCCACTTTGTTCAAGGATGCGTATGAATTTTGAAAGATGAGCCATAGATGCCAAATGGTAGGTAGGATCTCAAAACAAAATATGTTGCCCCTCAACCCACTTCTAGAAATAGAACTCTTTGATGTTTGGGCATCGACTTTATGGGTCCATTTCCTAATTCATTTGGAAACCAATACACATTGGTTGCTGTGGATTATGTGTCCAAGTGGGTAGAAGCCATTCCTTGTAAAACTAATGATAACAAAGTTGTCATAAAGTTTTTGAAAGAGAATATTTTTTCACGCTTTGGAACCCCTCGTGCTATCATCAGTGATAATGGCACTCACTTTTGAAATAGATCTTTTGAAGCTCTTATGCGAAAGTATGCCCTAACTCACAAGTTGTCCACACCTTATCATCCTCAAACCAGTGGGCAGGTTGAGGTTTCCAATAGACAAGTCAAGCTTATCTTGAAGAAAACTGTGAACCAAAATCGGAAAGATTGGTCCATCAAACTTATAGATGCCCTATGGGCCTACAGGACCGTTTTCAAGACGATTCAAGGAATATCTCTTTATAGGTTAGTCTATGGTAAAGCTTGTCACCTGCCCGTTGAGTTAGAGCACCGGGCCTTATGGGCAATCAAGCAGTTGAATTTTGACTTAACTAAGGCGGTGACCTTCGGAAGTTACAAATTTCCGAATTAGAGGAGTTAAGAAATGAGGCCTATGAAAATGTTAGGATCACTAAAGATAGAGTTAAGATTTTTCATGATAAACACATCATATGAAAAACCTTTGTCCCTGGACAAAAAGTCTTACTCTATAATTCTAGGCTTCATCTTTTTCTAGGAAAATTGAAATCAAGATGGACTGGCCATTCGTTGTAAAAACCGTTTTTCCACATGGTGCAGTTGAGATCAGTCATACCAAGAATGAAAATGACTTTAAGGTAAATGGTCAACGCCTTAAACCTTTCTTGGAATCAGTGCTGGTAAATGAAACGGCTATGGGTTTTTTTGACCCTGTGTATCGGTAACTTCCCTCTTTTCCATTTTATTTCATGCATCTATACATTTCTTTCATACATTGGGGACAATGCATGAGATAAGTGTGGGAGAGGGTTAACATGACTAATATAACAACAAATATATATATATAAACAAAAAAAACTTTTTGAAAGGTTAGAACAATATTTTGATATATTTTTTGTAAGAAATTAAGTCAATTTTAAGGAATAAGAAAATCGTAATTAGGATTTCTTATACTTGGTCAAAGTCAGATAACTTGTTTTATTTTTAGGGTTAGGAAGAAAATTTGTAAAAGTAATTTAGTCTTGATATTACCTTGATGAAATATTCACACTAAATACACTTACACACTTAGGGTTTAAAAACAAAGACTCTTATGGCTTATAAAAAAATATATGTAAAAAAAAATAATTATTAATTAGCTAGGTGCATTGGCCTAAGCAAGCCTTGGTATTTATGCAAAAGATAATTAGATAACTTTGAAATATATATATATATATATAATATATATATATCCTCTGATAAGACTGGTATTTGTGCCTCATGAAGTATAAGTATCACACTAAAAGGGGTACATTTTATAAATAAAAACCTTAGTTTTGTGGCCTTGTCTACTCGAGTGTTTAAGTCCTTAGGGGTGTTTTCTTACCTGGTGCACTAAAACTGTCCGGTTTGGGTGTCACCGACTGAAGGCTCGTTACATGAGCAGATTAGAAAGCCTAATGAAATTGAGGAATAAACTCCACCAAAAGTAAATATAAATAAGGTATAGGAGTTAATGTTAAAAAATCCTTAGTCAACTTCACAGTCACGATGGTGCATACGACTCAGAGTAAATTAATAGACTAGATGAGAGGTACAAATGACTCCTTACATTGATTGATGACATGTTTTTGAATAGAGATTGAGTTTCGGAATGAAAATTTTGATATTCCTATAACTTATAGATTACTTAAACCCTTACAAATGTACTTCAAATATTTTTCTCCTTTAAAATTCTTTTTGAAAATACTAACATTTTTTATAGATTTTGTGGGTGCAATCCACTAAAAACCCTCACGAGACAAAACTCGTCCTCTAGGGGTAACCTAGAGGTTTAACGGCCTGTTGCACATGCTCAGTGCAATCGAGTGACCTGCAAAAGTGGTCTAATAATTGATTAGAATTAGTCTGATGTTTTGCTCGAGGGCGATCAAAAGATAAGTGTGGGGGTGTGATCAGTCACATGTTTTGCATATACATAGTCACCTTACCATACTTTTTATCTAATAAATCCTATTAATAAGCATTCTTCTTCTTTGTTTAATGTAGGCCCAATTGCTAAGAGAAAGGAAAGAGAAGCAAACCAAAAAAACCCACCAAATTCTGATTTAATTCGGAATAAATTCGAAATCAAGAAATGAGGGCAAAATCTTCGCATATCAGAGTGGTTGAAAACTGGTTGAAAAGAATCCTCCCAAATCAAACAGTTGAAACTAACAATCAAAGGCTGTTTCATCAAATCCTGGAGCAGAACGAGAAAATCAGAAGAAGATACAGGAGAATCACCAAAGCAGGAGAGCCACCCAATTGGGTGTGGCCAACTGGCCACACCAGGGCCCCGGAAACGCGGCTGTAGATGCATTTTCGCGACCTTGTTGTGTCAGTTGGGGAGAGTTTGCTCCCCCAATTTCTAAGGATCTCTCCCTCTAGTTTTCCTTATAAATACTAGTTTCAACAGAGCAAAAAGGAGCGCAGACTAGGATTAGAGTTTTTATTTATACCTTAAGGTTTAGGCTCTTTGTTAGATAGTAAAAAAGTTGTATTTTTGTTTTGCAATTTATAGTTCAGCACAAATACATATGAGAGAGAGGCATTGAGTGCTTGTACTTGAAGATTGAAGTGACATCAATACAAGATCGAGCTACTTTTTCTTCCACTCATTTACAGTGTGTCTTGTATTATTTACTTACATTTTTCTTTGTCTTCCATGAGTAGCTAAATTGGTTTTCTGGGCTCACTATTATACCTCTCTTCAATTCTTCTTCTCTTCTGATTTTAATGAAAAAGACCCAATGAATCATTTGCATGCCTAACTTAAAGCCTTTCTTCTTGAAAGTATTCTTGAAGGCACATGAGGATAGGTTTGGTTTTTTAAAGTCTTACTCCTTTTAAGAACATCTCTTGAACTTGTTTTTGTCTCATACTTGACTTCTTGATGATTTAACATTCGATTCAAAACAGTTTCTTAAAGAAAAGAGTGAACTTTTCCAACCATCTTATATGCTTTACTTCAAACTTTCTAAAGTCAACCTTAAAGTTTGGCCTATGATCAGGTTGAGGCACTAAGGATTTCAGTAGAAGAATAAATAGTTGAGTAGTGAGATAGTGAGCCCAGTTTTTCTTGTTTATTAAAATCAACCAAACAATTTTCGAGCTTTTTAAATCACCTTCTTCTCTAAAGTTGTAATTTCTCCTTTAATCATCTCTTCTTTAATTTTTCATTTTTTTTAAAAAAACAAGCACATTCTTTGTTATTAAACAAAATACCGAAAAGCTTTCATCGCATTCCTCCTCGTGGACACGGCCCGTTAGCCACAGGCTACACGGTAATTTCTTAACTCTTTTATTGTTCTTTAATTTAGAATTCAAAGTTCACTGTAATCCCCTGAAAATATTAAATTCTCTCCCTCCTCGTGATTATTTCCAAATTGACTTTTCACTCAAAATCTTGTGTTTTAGCTTGCTCTCTGTGTGAATCTCTGAGTTACTTTCATTCTCATGGTAAGAAATTGACCGCTCGATCAAGTGTATCAAAAAATCTCCAACACATTTTAGTGCTTTTATTGAGATTTGAGACCCAACACTTAGATCACTCATCTCACAACCTTCTTCAAAAAGCCTCTTCCAAATCGACGATGGTGATAGGAAAGAGAATCATCGATGGTGCAACTTTCAAAGGCAAGGCCAAAGCAACTACTGGGGGCATGACCTCCAAACCAACCAGCAATCAACCGCGCGTCGAGAGCACTGACTCCATCTCACCATAAGAGCCATCTGCCAGCATCCAACTGTCCCAAGCACAAGAAGACCAACTCTTTCATATGTTATGTGAGATGGAGCAAAAGAAGGAACAACACAGCAGCAATGCGATCGTGAGCGAGAACAGCTGACACTTGACCACGAGAACATCCTCCTTGAGCAAGAGGAGTTGAAACAACTCAACCAACAGCTCTAGACTCAAGTCGCAGCCCTCCAGAACACCACAGCGACCCAAAAAGCAGAAGATCTCCGAGTCTCCATGCCTTCGATGAGTTGATCCAGAACCAAATCGTGGAGGCCAAGCTACCTCAACATCTGATCCCAATCACCCGTCTCCATGACTCTCCTTTCTCCAAAGACATTCAGGAGTGAGTTTCTGAGGAAATTCTTAACTCCCACCTTTGACGGCTACACCAAAGCAAGGGATTCAGTTCAGCACATCTGACACTTCCAAGACAAAATGTTAATATTAACCCGGTAATGTGCCTTACCTTACCTTCCCTTCCAGCTTGAAGGGCACGACATCAGAGTGGTTCTACTCCTTGCCACTACGCTCTCATCGAAACTTCTTGGAGGTCACTGAGGCCTTCCTCACATAGTACTCCAAGGTTTTAAATATCAGATATCGAGATCGTATCGAATGGGGGCTTTTCATATCGAATATCGGGAGAGTTATCAAGGATACGCGCGCATATTGGGCATTCATATCAGATGCTATGTATAATGAAATATTGATAACTAAAAGTTTTGTTTAGTGTCATAGATATCATCTACCAAATAAAAATGATGTAACATTCATGCAAACACAGTAAAAAAATAATGCACATTTGCACGCAGTCGTGTAATAAATAAGTTATTTCATATCAGGCAACTTATCTGGCAATTTATCAGCCAAATCAGGCGATTTATCGGCCGATATTTCAAATATCAGTCATTTTTTGCTACAAACGATATGGCATATGATTTTCCCATATCGTATTGGCAACAGGCACAAAAGGAGATATTGGACGATATTTCAGCTGACTCGGACGATATTTAAAACAGGGCAGTACGCCTCTCGTCAAGAAGCCAAAAGGAGTAGCCGTCACCTCCTCTTCGTCAAGATAAGGCTCGAGGACAGCCTCAAGTCCTACTTTAACTTTTTTCAAAGCCAGTTGACCAAAATAACGAACTATGGTGATGAGGTATCTACACTCGCATTCATCAGTGAGATACAAATCGCTCACCCCTATACAAGCACCACCTGAAGCACAATATTGCCAAGATGAGCGACGCTCTTTCCCGAGCATAACCATACATTCAGCTAGAGGAGGCGTTGAAAACTTCCTTCAGTCATCCCGCGAAGCTAGGCGATGGTGAAGGAAAGTCAAAATTTACTCATCAGGCTCTCGACCATGCTCCAGACTGACTCCGAGGGCAGCTTCCTTACAAGAAGAGGCGCTCTCTATCCTCCCTCCAAGTTCAATTCAAAGCTATAGGCCTACAGAAAACTTCACTCCATTAAAGCTTTTGATTAACGAACTTTCAACACCTTCAAAGATCAACCATGGGTCTGTCTCCCAAACTGATCCAACCCAATCCCTTACTTCTCGTGTCGAAGGAGTACTGCTCCTACCACAACTGCAAAGGGCACCAAACCATCCATTGCTAGGCACTCCAATGGTACTTGGAGGAACTAACCCAGCAAGGCTTCTCAAAGAGTGCGTCCTCACCCTCGAGGCAATTTTCAGACAACCAAACACACAGCCTTCTC